>CAUYPK010129154.1:0-22592 GCA_963574355.1 Loris lydekkerianus | reverse complement strand
GGTGGATTACATTCATAGTACCCAAAGACGGGTAAGATCACTCTGCATTCAGTCAACCTAAGACAGGGACCAAACCATTGATGTTTGTATCCCCATGATGGGTAAGACTGAAACTGCAAGAGCAGGCAACCTAAGATAGGGACTATGCTTTTCTGCCATACAAAAAACAAAAGAGGGAATTGTTGGGCCCTGCCACGTGCCTGAGGCCTAGTGCAACTTCCCGAGCCTGACTAGAAGTAGATCCATCGAGCTACTTCCGCGTAGCAACCACTCAGCAAGGCCCGGCCTGAAACTGCCTCTACCTAGATACAGCCAATATGGTACCATGCCACTGGCCCGACCCTGTCACACACCTCTTCCTCTGCCTTCTTTCCCCACCCCTTCTCCACAATAAAAAAATAAATAATAATAAAAAAATAAAAATAAATTTAAAAAAATAAAAAAACCCATATACATTTATTACTTCAATAAAAAATGTAAATGCTAATCAAAAAAATAAAACAAAATAAAAAGAGAAAAAAAAATAAAAAATAATTTGGGACCCTATTCAGACACATTCTGTAAACAATGTTAGTAAAAAATTGGGTTCTGTGCTTCTGTTTTTTAAGAGTATCACTCCAAATATACAACAATCAAAGTAGTTAAAGAAAAAACACAGAAACACCCCAAGCAACTGGAATGGAATAAGAAACTTGCAACCAAAGGATAGCACTAACTATGCATAGTAGCATATATTAAAATAAAAGAGAAGCCTTCTCTTTGTTTCCCTTTATGATACGCCATGAACTGGATTTGTGTTTTGGGCTTGTCTGTAATGGCAAAGAGAATAATGCTTGATTCCAAAATGGAGAAAATGGCTGCTATATATAAACCTGGCCTTTAAGAGATATTTCAGTAAACAGTATACTCAATCAAACTTGTTTTTCAAGAATAGACATTTCAGAAACTAAGGTACTACATATGATTATTACTTAATCACTGCATTTACATTATGGTTGTTCAGAACATTTTATTTTACAAAGTGTTTTAAAGTATATCAATTCAATTAACTAGTACCTACCCCAGTTCCTTAATGTGGTCAACATTATATTAGTACAAGAAAATTGGATATAATAAATTACAGTGGAGTTAGAATAGGTGAGTAGGAGTCGGGAAAGTAGTGAGGCATCATTTTGAATAAAGGCTACTGTGGAGGGACAAATCCAGACAGAACCCTCTCTTTAGGTATCTCCCTGTAAAGAATGTGGGGGAGCTTGTGGACCAGAGAGTCTAGTGCATGTTCAAGTGACAGTGTTTGAATAAAAGGTTTATTTTAACTAGAATGTCACAATTCTCCCAGGATAGATTTGAACATATTATTTCTAAGGAAAGAAAATAATGTAATCATATAAATTTTTTGGTCTTGAAGTACTCATAATTTCACTTATTGCTATTATCTTCCATACTTTATGTGACTACCACAAACATTTTTAAATTTTTAAAGAAGTAAACATATATAACAGCCCTTAAAAACGAGATCTATCCTGAAACAGAGCTTTGACGTGACATTATGCTCTCACATGTAATTAGATGGCACATTCTCTGTGGTATACGTTTCCTACCATTTGTATTTTTCACGTCCTCATAAGGCAGTCTCAAATAGGTCATATGAGTCACCAAATTAAACATTCAAATTATACTGCATCTCCAGCAGTAGCCCATAAATAAAAGGAATTTCATATTAAAATAACTGAAAATAATTTGCATATTCATTAAATTGTGTCCAATTGTAGTCTCAAATTATGTCAATTAGGGAGTGTGAAGGCATACTTAAGAGGAGATGAATTAACAGTGCAAATAATGTAACCACTGCAAATATTTTTAAAAATCCTAATGTTGATTTTTGTGTCAGTCAATCCAATTGAAATACAATAGAAGCATAAGTAATACAAAAGTTATTTCTTTTTATGGCATATTTGATGATTATAAAATTTATGAAGTTTTAATATAAACAAAAAAAGTTACCATAGTTATAAAATCAAAATAACTCCACTGCCTAACTGCAACAACTATTATGATCTTAATGTATTATCATTTTATTTATATCTGAGGTGAATGTAAAAATACAGCCTTGCTCTCCCAAATATCCTTCTTGGTAATTACAACTCTTTTACTCCAATTGTTCAGGCAAAAGTATTTGCAATGTCTAGTACCTTTGTCTCTAATAAATAGAGTTAAGGTATATCTGGTCTGCATAGAATAGATCCACCCAGAGTATCTTTTATGATTTAAGACAGTTCCAGGAATAGTTTACACAATAGTTTCCTCATTCATCTCCTTTCTTTTCTGCTATGCTGATCTATTTTTACAGATCAGTCCTGAGTGATGCTGTTGAATGCTTGAAGAGTTTACTGCTTTTCTGTTCACAACCCATTTTGGACTGTCAATCAAATTAAAAACATAAATCTTATCATTTCCTAAGAAGTTCTTTGTGAAGCCCCCATGCTGTCGTATTCTTTTTTTTTAATTCAATCATAGCAGTGTACATTAATGTGATCATGGGGCACCATACACTGCTTTTATAGACCGTTTGACACATTTTCATCACACTGGTTAACATAGCCTTCCTGGCATTTTCTTAGTTATTGTGTTAAGACATTTACATTCTACATTTACTAAGTTTCACATGTACCCTTGTAAGATGCACTGCAGGTGTAATCCCACCAATCCCCCTCCCTAGTTTGTTCTATGGCAAGTCAGCTCTCTGCTCAATCCTGGGAGTTGTGCGTGTGTGTATATGTATGGTGCAAGGTTTTGAAATCTTCTAGATTTTGGCCCTGTTATCGCTGACATTCTTACAATCTTGACAACACTCTTAAGATTCTGTTTTAAAAGTAATCTCCCATCACTGTCAGTTGTCTTCAGCAGGAGGATTGATCCAAAACAACTTAGCCCACGATTGCCAGTACTAGAAGTCAATTTGCTCCTTTCTGAAACTCTGCCTTCCCCTGCTCACCTGGTACATCCATGTCACTCTTTTCCCCCTTCAATACAGAGCATCACCAACCACTAGCTGTTCACTGGAAGCTCAGCCATGTGACTATCTAACATCTCTAATATCAAATTATATTTACCACACATAGGAGTGAATGGCCGTAGTTAGGGGTTGAATTATGTCCCATTTATATGTTGAGGTCCTAACTCCCAGAGAGCAAACTTATTTGGATACAGGGTCTTTGCAGATGTAATTACTTAAAATGAGGTCATTAAGGTGGCTCCAATCCAATATGACTGGCATCCATATAAAAAGGGGAAATTTGGACACAGACCTGGGCAAATGGAGATTGACAAGTGAACACAGAGATTGGGGTGATACTTGTACATGCCAAGGAAGGCCAAAGAATGCCAGAAAACCACCAGAAACTAGGGGAGAGGCAGTGAATGGATTCTTCCTCACAGCCCTTAGAAGGAACGAACCCTGCCGACACCTCGATCTTGGCCTTCTATCCTCTGGAAGTGGGATAATTAATTTCTATTCATTAAGTCCCTCAGTTTGGGGTACTTTGTTGTGGGAGCCCTAGCAAATGAATACAGCCATGATCCCTTTTCCATAAAGCAGCTAAAAATATCTTTTTACAAAGCACAAATCAGATCATGTCCCTTCCCTGATTAAAAGTCCTCAGGTGACTTCCCACTTCATTTAGAATAAAATTGAAATACCTCACTGTGGCCTGCAAGATCTGGTTTCTGCCTAAAACTCCAGCTTCATTTTCTCCAAGCTTCTTTTTGCTCACTGTCCTCCAATCACCCTGGTCTTTCTTCTGTTCCTCCCTCAGAGCCTTTGCATTTTACTATTCTCTCTTCTGGAAGTGGTTTTCAAGGACACCTTATTAAGGAGAGCCCTTTCCCCAAGCTGCTTTGTATCATATGCCTGTTTTATCTTCATAGCATGCATTCCTACCTAAAATGGTCTTGTATTTGTTTACTTATTGCTTTTGCATTGCTTCCATGCCATTAGACTGTCTACCAGTGAGGATAGAGACATTGTCATGCTCAGTACTGTATCCTCAGTACCTAACAAAAACTTTACACATATTAGATACCATATAGCCATTGAATAAATGAATGAATGCAGTTTTTACTTCTGTCTCTCCATCCCTCTTCCAAGTATTCATTGTGTCTTATGCTTTATTTTCTAATGATGTCTCAGGACTGTCCACCTCTTTCTACCTCCTGTCTCCATTACCTGAGTTGAGGCTACTTCCACTGTTTCCCTGGGAGCACCCCCGAGGTGGCATGCCTATATCCTGTCTAGGTCCCTCCCGTGTACTCTCTCTACTGTTGCAGGAAGGATCCTTCTAACATAAACATGGGTCAGGTTACCCCTGGTTTAAAACCCTTTAGTGGCTTTCTACTGTCCTCAAGAGAAGTCCCTTTAACATGGAGTCCATGACACTATCTGTCCTGTTCACCTCTCTACCCACATCCCTGGTCCCTCTCCCCCTCTCATTCTGAGTGTTAGCCACATTGTCATTCTTCTGCATCCTCAGACAACCTTTTCTTTTGTACACAGGGGGTCCTTGCATGGAACCCCACCCCCGGCCCTCTACCTTCCTGGCTTCCAGAGCCTTCCCTGGCCCCACCCAGCCAGGCTTCCTGCTTGTCCTCCATCTCCATTCTCTACTCTCTGCATGCTTGATTGTGAAAGCTGCTGGAGTGGCTCCTGGGTCTCATTTCTTTTGATACCCACAGTTCCTAGTAGGCTGCCTAGCATAGGGGGAGCTCTTGGGTCATCTTTATGGAATGAAGGGCCAATGCCTGACACTGGGACCCCAATGTTGGCTGCTCCAGCCCTGCATGCCCCAGCCCTGTCACCCACACCATTACAGAAACCTCAGCAGCCACAGCACAGAATGTTCAGCATTTCTCAGCTAGGTCTTTGCTGAGCTGACAGAGAGCATCTGGCTGTGGCTGTCAGGGACAGTGACGGGGGCAGTTAGGGGAAGGATTTGCTACCTCTCACTTCCTAAGACAGGGGAGTAGTAGCCACTACTTTCCACAAGTTCACATCTAGAGGGGATTCTCCCAGACTGGAAGGAGGTTGTAGGTAGAGAAGCAAAAAGTATGATGAGTGTAGGTCATACCCTTCAGAGATAGAAAATGTTGAGCTTTGTGGGATTTGGGGGCATGGGAGGTGAGGCTTCAGGACTTACAGGGAAGCAATGGGGACAGGATAGTCTCCCCAATTTTCTATGGGACCCTGGTGACTCCAGCTGGTGGAGGACTGGCAGGAATGCTGCAAGAGTATGACATTCTGCAGGCTTGATAATCTTGGGAATTTAGGAATACACTTAGGCATGGGGGGCCCTGGGAGATAGTGGTAGTAGGGGCTGGGCTGAGATTTCAGGTGGTTCACAGGTGAGTGACATGGGTAATGAGGCTTATCCTCAGTGGCAAGACCTTCCCTGAGACCTCTAGGGAATGCAGTAGATGCTACCATGAAGACAAGAGGGGCTGTAATCTGGGGTTGTGTGCCTTATTTACTACTGTAATAACTCCTTACATGGGTACCACAACAGATTTCCCATGCTCGGAACACAGACCCAAGCTCTGCCCCAAAGGTGCAGTTGTTATGTCCTGAGCAAGAACAGTTAGGTGCAGAGAAAAAATTGCAAGAGTGTTGGCCCAAGCAGTTTTCTGCTCCTTGCCCATGTGGGGGAGAAAAGGGGTTATGAGGAAGGGGCCCATGGCTGTTATCTCTGAGTCACCCACATAGGTCAAGGGACCTTGCTTCAGGGACCCTCAGGGCCCTGGACTCCAGAACTTTCCATTTCTTTCATGTTCATTTCTGGCTTGAGATTTCTTGGAGAAGAGGCTTCAGTAGTAGTCCTCCAGGGACTGGAAGGAATCTCTGGGTCTTGACTTGGGAAATGAGACACCTCTGTTATCTGCCCCAGGGAATGGCCACATTTTCTCCATCAACCTGGCACTTCCAGAAGATGCCAGCAGAGCCGCTGTTCTTGGTCCTCAATCTGTTTTCAGACTTTTCCCAAGCCTTGGGGTCCCTTGTCACCAAGGTCCTTCCAGCCCCTCCCCTCCAGTCCTCTGGTATCACTTCCTTTGGGAACAGGAGATCCAAGCCCTTTGGGAAGTGCTCATTGCAGAGGAGTTGGCATCATGTCCAGGTCGGCAAGGCTATATTTAACTGGCTATATTTTCTGTCCCACTCACTTGTCCCAACCCAGCTCTGCCCGTCACCCCTCCCCCTTAGCAGCCTGTCCTGCCCCATCAGGGCCTGCGCCACCCTTGCTCACCCTGCTCCAGCTGTGCAATTGTGGTCTGGGCCACAGGCTATTTTTTGCTTGGTGCCAAAGATTATTCAGTTATCAGGAATGTGTGTTTAAGTGGCCGTCTCCGGAACAAGGATTATAAATAGGAACTTGGGGTCAAGGCCTGGGCCCCAGTTGTCCTTCTCCTCTTTGTCCCAGTTCCTGTCTTGGCTCCAGGGTTTTACAAGGGGTGAACACTATGAGGCCATGAAGAGTGTTGGCAGACCCTGAGGTTGTCTGGGGGAAAGGACCCCAGGCTGGGAGGCCAGAGGTCTAAGACTGAGAATACCTCTGACAGACAAGACACCTGGCCTCTCTCAGACTTGATTTCTCCATCCAGGCAAGGGGGACACTCAGACCTATTTGCTAAAAGGCAAACAAGTGGTAGGTTTCTGTTGGCCTATGGAGGGAAATCCAGGTCATGCAAATGAGTGTCTGGGAGGAGACATCAACCTTCAAACACCAATTCTTTCAGGAAAA
Organism: Loris lydekkerianus; assembly: GCA_963574355.1. Taxonomy (NCBI): domain Eukaryota; kingdom Metazoa; phylum Chordata; class Mammalia; order Primates; family Lorisidae; genus Loris; species Loris lydekkerianus. Next base: position 15,804 of record CAUYPK010129154.1, on the reverse strand, counting down.
TAGATTTTAAAAAGAAAAGAATAGGCAAAAAATAGGCAAGAATAGGTAGAGGCTGGGCCTAGGCTGCACCCAGCACCAAGCAGCCTGAGCAGAAGAAGTGGGCATGTTTAGGCACTGGTGCCTGAGACAACGCTAAGTCTTTCTCTGACAATGTGAGAGCCGGCTCCCAAGGCACCAGCTTTCCTGGAGAACAGATTCAGGTCAGGGACTCGGCAGCTTGTCTGGTGAGTGTGGGCTAAGGTACCTGGACAAGGGGTTTGGGCTGCTTCCTGGTGATCAATGGCCCCTTTCATGCTGGTAGGAGCCATCTTCCCATGACGTGGCTTGGGCAGCCTTGATTCCTCTTCACTCCATCCAGAGGGGCAAGGATAGAGCTCCCCACAAATGCAGAGCTAGGTCCAGCCCCTGGGAGCTCCATAATACTTCCCTGGGCTTGTCCCAGGCTCCTGCCTATGGAGAAGTGTGGATCAGGAGAAGGACTTGATGTCATCCTCTCTCCTGAGTTTCTCTATTTGTAAAATAGCAGAAGTAGCACATGATCTCCCTCCCTGGACTTGTTAGGTATGAGAATGGTCTTAAAGGATATTGTTAAGATCAGTGATAATGATATTATATTTAGAAAGGCATTGATTGCCCTGAACGGTCTGTCTCCTGATTTCAAACTCAACCACACCCCACCAGTCCTGTGGCCTCAATCTCCAGACTTTGTGTCTCAATCTTTCCTGTGTCTGTAGCCACTTTTACATACATTCTGCTTTCTTGGCTGTCTTTTCTACTCTTCTTCCTCGCCTTGGCAAATCTCAGGCCCAAACGACTCATTTGGAACATAATTGTGGAGACTTTTCCTCCCTTGATTTCAGATCTCTAAACCCAACAAGCACATAGCTTTCTCTCCTCTTCAGCTGGGGCCTGCCCCATATCCTGTCAGCAGGGTGGGGCTGCGTTGCCAGCTAGAGCACTGCACCTGCAGCTCCAGCCCTTGTTCTGGGGCCATTGATGTATGTGAGTCTCTTCTTTCTGCTAATGTCAATGCATTAAATGTGCACTGTAATGAAATGGAATTGACTTTTATACCTTGGACAGGTTTTCACTTAAATTTGCAAATAAAAAAGCAATCCTTTGACAGACTACATTTTGGCTTTTAAGAAGAGTGGCCATGGATAAAGAAGTGAACACTGCCAAGTAGAGGTGGGGATTGGGCAGGAAGGAGGCTTCTTCCAGACTGAGGATTCAGAGGGCTCCCATGAGTATATGGCCAACTTGGCTGCCTGGCACGATAGTGATCTGCAGATGGCAAGCACATGGAGTGTCTCATGATAGGCTTTTGGGGAGCTCTTGCTGGGTCATTGCTAAGGGTTTCCTTTACTTTTACCTTTGGGGTATTTTATAACTTGGTTTGACAGTGTTGAAGCACCTAGGGAGACAAGAAAAGAACAGGTGTCATCAGAGGGAATTTCCCTAAGTGTAGTATTGGGGGTAGGGTTAAGTGTGGGAGTGGGTAATCAGTAGAGGAGATAGAAAGAGGGCATGCTTAGCTTATTCAAGTCCTGATCCCTACTTCTCACCTGGCCCCCAGACTGCTGCTCCTTATCTGGCTCATGGAATGAATCCACTTTGGGGGAGGGAATGTGGACTTGTGCCAGCCAGATGCCAGAATTCAGTAATACATAGGACTGAATTGAGATGGAGGCTTGAGGTGTTTTCTCTGAGGCTTCAGCTGCCACTAGCTTTTCCTATGACAAAGCCAGTGTGACTCCCAGACCAGAACCTTCCTCAACTCCCAGCCCCATAGTTCCCGTGGGAGAAGCTGTTTCCTCACCTTTTCCTTGGTTCTTGGTTGTATCACTCTAATCTGCTTTCATCATCCCACTGTCTTCTCTTATCCCTCCTCTCTATCCCCTTCAGTCCAAGCTGGCAGTGGTATAATATCCTCAAGAACCTTGCTGTGGTGACACGAACTGGGCCTTCACTCACTCCTGTCAGGCCTATAACTTGGACCTGCCTACTTTGTATAACAGGCCTTTATCTTGGCCTTGCACTTCCCCCCAGGGGGGCTGGCCTAGTGGCCCCTCTTCTCAAAAAAGGCCCAGCTGTGGCCCAGGGCAAGGAGAAGTAGTGCCAGCCAGCCCTTCCCCAGAGGCCCTGGAGGGCAGGGCCAAGATTCTAGACCTGGGCCACACTGCCCATGGTCAAGTCCACCCTCTACGGGCAAAGGCAGGACCAGGACACAGCTATTAATCTTTATATCAGCTCTATGGAGTAGGCATCACCATCCCTGGCTTATGGATAAGGAACGTGAGGCCTAGACACAAACAGAGGGTGGCCCAAGGTCACATAGCCGGTAAAGGAGCCAGGACTGAAAACCAGTCACATAGAGCCAGGACTGAAAACCAGGTGTTGCTGCCTAGCCCTCAGCATTCTATTCTATAGAAGTGTAAGAAGCCTTGCTGAGAGGTCACTCCCTCCAGTCCAGCCCCAGTACCACCCTTGGAGCTGGGCAGGAAGGATGCCATGCTTGGAGTATCATTTTTTTGAAATCTTCATGATTCCTTTCAATAGCTAGGACTGACCAGAGATGGCAGTGCCATCTGTGTGGGCCACTGTGTGCTTTGAATGAGACCTGTGTGGGCCCCAGTCCCTGTTTCTCCTCCTTGGGGTACCCTTTGACCTTAAACCCATGTGTGGGGTCAGCTAGACACTCCAAGGAACAATGGGCCTCTTGCCTGTTCACTCATCTTGGGGCCCCATAGCTGCTCTTGGTTCCAGGCAGGCAGCTGGTGAGTCGATTGCTCCCCTGGCTGGTGAAGTAGTTTTTATGTGGGATCACACGAGCCTGGGCTTTCAGAACGGTGCTGACATACTGATTTTAAATGACTCAATTGTTTATGTAGACAGGAGCCTGGCAAAAATATATTTGCCCGGGGTCTCATTCATCCTAGAGGAGGCTCTGCCATCTCCCCGACATTAAGACATTTTGCTGTATTGTTGCTTATTGTATTAATTGATTTTCCCTTTGTTGCCTTGAAACCTCTTTAAAAAGACCTACACCAAGGGAGAGTCCCCAAATTCCCTTTATTACCCCCGCCCCACCACATTTCACAATCCTTAGATTTTAAAATTGGATCCAGATCTGACTTCCAGGCCCTAGTTCTTCAGCTAAAACAATCTCCCTTTGTCCTGGCCTCAGTGGACAGCACTCAGCCTTACCCGACCCTTAGCCTTCTTGCAAAAAAAGCAGGAGGCCTGCTTATACCCTGGGATTTCTAGGAGAACAAAGATGTGATAAAACCTGCCAGAGATCATATGGTTGTCCAAAGAAGTTTGAAATTGTCACTTACAGCTTGTACTTCCACCCCGAAATGGGGAAATCTGGGTTATCAGTGGAGACTGTGGCCAAAGGGACCCCGAGGACAGGCTTCTTTGTATTTGGTACCTGTTGTTCTTCTCTTTATGGCCTGATTGTCCAGTCCTGGCCCTCTGGCTTATTTCTAACATGTGCTCTGAATTGTGCTACCCAGTGGAGTTAGGATGAGGACTTGGAATGGAACAGCCATGGAGGGCCTTGCATCCAGGGAGCAGCTGTCTCCTGGTAGACAGAGGTGGACAGACTGTCCCTCACCCCGGGAGGTCAATGCTCTGAACCACATTGCCTTCCCAGCAGCATCTGCCTGTGGGCTCTCTCTGAGCCTCTTTGTCTCTCTCTTCTCAGTGGGGCTGTCAAAAGCTGAGCCTCACAGGTTGTGACTAATCACTAGCAGATTTTTTTTCCATCCAAGAAGAAGAAAAAGCTGAAGGAGATGCAGAAAAACCCCAACAGCGAATAACTCCGAAGAGTTTCCAACATGTGGGTGTTTTTCTGGGACCAAAGATCAGGAAGATTCCAAATGTAAACAATCCCAAAATAACTCAGCTCTCCCAACTCCAGGCATTCCCAGGACTGGATGTCCACATTCCCTCCTTTTCCCTCAGGGAACCTGAGGTCAGGGAGAGGTGGCTGGGCTTGGGCACTGTGGAGAGCCACTGGAGTGGGGCCTTTAGGCAGAGGACAGAGTCTGTGAAAGTGGGATTCTGTCCTCTTCACCAGATAACAGTGATCTTCTACCTTTTTGAGAGGGGGTTTCATCCTGCCTTATCAGACTAGGTCTCCCCAGGATTAGTGAGCATGACTATGGCTTTCTTTGTTCAGAGTCATAGACCATTGTACTTAAATCAAGCTCCTGATAATTTCTTGCCAGCATAATGTAATGGAAAGAATATGGACTTTGAAGTCAGAGAGGGTTGGAATCTTGGCTCTACCACTTATTAACTGTGTGGCCTTTAGTATGTTATTTAGCATCTGGGAATCTCGGTTTCCTCCTTGTAAAACTGGGGCAATGATTCTCACCCGAGAAGTCACTCTATCTAACGTACTTAGTATGATGTGTATTGCCTAGGAAGGGCTCAGTGCATGTTTCCTTTTCTCCCTTCTCTCCCCATGTGTGTGGCTTGAGCTAGAGAAATCAGTAGTCTGTTTTCCACCACTCTCTTTTCCAAAAGAAGAATGCTGTGTGGTTTCAAAGGTAGAAATTATTCCTTCTCCATGCTACTGAAAATCACTACTGCAACTCATATGGAAGAAAAGAATACTCAGGATATAGTGTAAAAAAATCTTTCTGGAGGAGATAATGATGGAAGATTGTGGAAGTCTTGGTGAAAATTATAGAAGTGGTGAATATGGAGTTGATGGCATTCATGATGATGAAATAATGATGGTGGAGGTCATAGTGATGATGGTGATGAAAATAGCAGAGGGGGGATATGATAGAGGAGGTTAAGGAGATTGTAGGAGCAGTGGTGGAAATGGTAACAGAAGCTATGAGATGGTAGTGGTAAAGTAAAGGTGAATGTGGTGGTGATGGAGATAAAAGTGATGGTGATGAAGGCTATGTTAGAGGTGACAATGTTTGTGTTGTTAGTATGATGGATTATGTTACCCTTCATTTGGAGTTGTGGTGAGCCATGGTGATTTGTGATCAGGATTGCCTTCAATCAGCCAAGCCAGCCATTCATTTCAGTAGATAAAGGTGGAAAGGAGGCAACCAAAGCAAGGTAGATCAATGCTTCATGATTAACTGTTACTTTTTCATTGAATTACAATAGAGAATGCATTAGACTTCTTAATCATAGCTTATTGAACACACATGTTTATCTTGGCTGCATCCAGAAGCCCTACTAAAATGTCATTAAAGGAATTTTATTTTAAAAAGGCATAAACCTACAAGGAAAAGGGGAATGGGGGAGTAAAAAGTAACAAATAAGAGAAGCTAACAATCTGGAAATTACAAGGTAGATGGATGAGTGGTACCTGACTCAGCAGACCACAGAAAACTGAAACCAATGACTGTAAGCGTGTGGAGGTATCTGGCAGGAACCAACAGGTAGCAAAATATTTCTAGGCACAGAATCTCAGAAGGGCCTGGGAATTGGACGCACCAATTACTCCTGAAGGCATTGATTCAGAATGAGGCTGAAAAATGGGAGGATTAATTACAAGTTTTTAAAAGCAGCAGAAAGAAGCTCCCTATCCTACCTTTATTCCTTTACCCTATCCATCTACATAATCATCCCTTTCCATGATGTCAGAAAACAGAAGATTTATGCTCTGAGCTGTTGAACCAAAAAGATTCTGCACACAGAGGCACCAGGTGGGGGAGGGGTGAGAGCCATGTGATATTGCGGATAAGTTTGTTTTCTGAAATGTGAAGCTCTTACCTTTCTTCCTTATTTAAGTCCCAGAATACTGGTAGCTAGTTTAATATCACATGGGCAAGAGATTGGAAGAGACTTTACTGGAAAAATGGATTTTCTCAAGAGAAAAGACTCACAGATGTTGATATTTTAGCATTCCAGTGAAACTGAGTCTCACTCCATTATGTAATGGTGAAGCCCACCTGTCAACACCTTTCTTTTTTCTCCTCCCACCACTTTCAAGCAACATTTTAGTGCCTTACACTTCAATATGAAAGGGCAGCTAAGAATTACCTGCTTATTTGAAGAAGTTCTTCAATATCAAAGTTTAAGATCAAAACAAAGAGAGAAAATGAGCATAGAGGAAATAATGAAGAAGACAGCACAGACTTTATGATTAACATTTTTAGAATGATGAAATAAGGTGATACCTCTTTTAAATGAGAACTTAAGGTTATTTTCAAATAAGAAACAGAAGAAAGTTCTTTGAAAATATAAATACGGCATTCAGATTTGATTAAAAAATCAAATCAAAACAAAACAAAGGTAGGGAGATAAAGTCAACCAAAACTCTCAAAGTAGAACAAAAACACCAAATAAATGGAAATTGTCAGAAAACCTCGAGAAGCAGAATCTAAAACTATAAGTTCTAGAGAGAAATAAAATAAAGGAAGCAGTTGAAATTATCAAGAAAAAAATATAAAATATTTCCTGGAACTGGAAGACATAAATTTACAGATTGAAAATTTTCTATGAGTACATGACAAATTGAATTTTAAAACTCAGTAAAATGGAACGAAAACAACTAACCTAAAGGTATTGCAATGAAATCTCAAAACTCTGGAGACAGAAATGTTAAAAGTTCCAAAATAGGACCATCCTCTTCTTCAGGAATTCCTATAAGTTGGATGTTTGATCTTTTGGAATGATCTTACAACTCTCTCAGGGAATGATCTGTTTTTGCTTTCCATTTCTCTGCCTCGTTGAATGCTTGGGAATGTTTAAAAGTCTTGTTTTTGATTTCAGAGATCTTTTCTTCTGCCTGTTCAACTCTATTACTGAGGGATTAAACTCTATTTTGAAGGTCCTCGAATAACTTTTTCATTTTCTTGAGTTCTGCTATCTCTTTTCTCATTATGTCCATATCCTTGATGATTTTGTCTTTGAATTAATTTCTTGAGAAAACTTTTGAACAACACTTCAGATTTCTATTTCCATCTTTTCCTCCATTCTATTCATTTTATTTGCTGTCCATATTCTGAATTCTACTTCTGACAATTCTGCCATTTGTCTATGGATGAAATTTTCTGTTGTATCTCCTTTGTCATTCCATGAGAAAGGAATACTTCTACACTGCTGGTGGGACTGAAAAACTAATACAACCTTTTTGGAAAGAAGTATGGAGAATTCCCAAGGAACTAAAAGTTAAGCTTCTGTTTGATCCTGCAATATCATTACTGGGTGTCTACTCAAATGAACAAAAATCATTTTACAACAAAGACATCTGCATCAAAATGTGTATTGCAGCCCAATTCACAATAGCCAAGTTGTGGAAAAAGCCTAAATGCCCATCAACCCATGAATGGATAAACAAATTGTGTTATATGTATCCCATGGAATATTATGCAGCCATCTTTTGTGCTTACCTGAATGGAGCTAGAACATATTCTTCTTAGTAAAGTATATCTTGGAAAAAGTATCCAATGTACTCAATACTATTATGAAACTAATAAATAAACACTTACAGATTCATAAGAATGGTAAAACACAAAGATAGTCCAGAAAGAAAGAGGGGAGAGGAGAGAGAGGGGAGGAAAGAAGGGTGGGAGAGTATTTTGGTGGGATTTCACCTAATGTACACAATAAAACACACAGATAGTCTAGAAAGATAGAGGGGAGAAGAGGTAGTGGGGGGAGGAAAGATGGAGGGGAGATTATTTGGTGGAATGTTACCTAATCCACATAATGCAAGGGTACATTTCAAAACTATTGAGAGTATATTACAAATGTCTTACAAAAATAAGTAAGTGAGGTGATGATTATGTTGATTAGTTTGATTTAAGCATTCCACATTGTATATGAAATACCATAAATGTGTACTGTTATGATTTAACAAAAATCAAGTGACAAGGGTACATGTGAAATTTACTAGGTGTAGAATATAAATATCTTAACACAATAAGAAAATGCTGTGAAGGCTATGTTAACCAGTTTGATGAAAACATTTCAAATTGTATATAAAAACAGCACCTTGTACCCCATGATTGTATTAACGTACAATTTGAAATGTTTTCATCAAACTGGTTAAAATGGGCCAGGTGCGGCAGCTCACACCTGTAATCCTAACACTCTGGGAGGCCAACGCAGGTGGACTGCCTGAGCTCAGGAGTTACAGATCAGCCAGAGCCAGAGAGAGACCTTGTCTCTAAAAATAAATAAATAAATAAATAATCAAAAAGCCAGGCGTTGTGGCGGGTGCTTATAGTCCCAGCTACTTGGGAGGCTGAGGCAAGAGAATCACTTAAGCCCAAGAGTTTGAGGTTGCTGTGAACTGTGATGCCATGGCACTCTACCGAGGGCAACAAAGTGAGACTCTGTCTCAAAAATAAAAAAAAAGAAAAGAAAAGAAATGAACAAATGCTTTTAAATTCTGAGGAAAATGCTTTCCAAACTAGATTCTATACCCAGCCAAACTAACAATTGAGTGTGACAATAGAAATAAAAATAATTTTGGCTTTACATGTGTAAATGGCTTAAAAATTACTTCTCAAGCATATTTTTTCAGGAGGATATTGGAGAATGTTATCTACTTGCATTAGGAAGTAAAAGAAGAAAGAGAAAGGAGACAAAGGAGCTAACAATGAGGATAGAGACAAAGACAAGTCTGAAAATTATGGTGACAAAAAGTTTTAAAATCATAAAAAAAGTTTTAAAGTCATAAAAATATAGTGCACAGTCAGTCAGATGGGCCATGAAAGTGGAGGATTCTAGGAGAGAGATCCCAAGAACAAAATGAAACTGATAGAAATGTACAAAATAAAATTTTAGTTTTGTTGGAGTGTTTGGGGGAAGAATTAGGAAATGATACATGAAAAATAAAGGAAATGGCAAAAAGGCAATTAATAACTCCCAGAGAACTAAAAAGTTGTGTAAGAAAGGAAAAGTGACAATCAGTTGTGATTGATAGTTGTATAGTAACAATAATGTAAAGCCTGAACATGGCTGCAACCAAGAATTATATTCATATGTGTGTGTGTTGTGAGATAATGTGTTTGTCAGTGGTAGTGCAAGAGAACTGAATCCTTATCTTATGTAGGTAAATAGATTATATTTATCAACAGGCCAATAGATAAAACCCAAAACTGATTAATGCAAAATATACCAGTATTATCATGTCATTTAGAAACATGGGAGCAGACTAGGAGAAAGAGTTAAAATAATTCAAAGTGTTGCCTCAAGAGAAGACAACTCAGAAGTAAGCAGGATTGGAGCAGAGGTCTGATGTTTTTCATTATAAACCTTGTAGAACATTTTACTTTAAAAATATGTACATGTATTATTTTGATAAAAAAAATAAAGATTTAAATAGAATATAAAAATGAGAACTCTAGTGAGCTGTGCTAGATGATGTGGAGAACATCTTGACCAAATAAGTCAGTCCAAATGGCTCAGGACCAAAATCAGCTAAAAGACCTGCTCAATCTACTGCCTCTAGGTCCAAACCCAAATCTTGGATGTGTCCACCCTTACCAGAAAGCCACAAAAGGGAGCTCAAGAAACACAGAAACATCTTGTATTTGCTCCATTACTTCGGCCTTTCCAGGACCATGTGGCTGCCACATGGGAGAGAGGAGTGGAGAGAAAAGGTTCAAGCCAAAGGAAGGAGAGATTATTGGGCCTTCTCCCCAGGGGAGCAGTCCCCAGCCCTCATGCTATAGCCACGTGGGCAGGACATTCAGCCTGACATACTATCTTTTTACAATAGTGCACCATAAGATATTCTTAGACCTGAGTACCCATTGTAATCCTCCTCCTTGAGGGTAGAGCAAGAGGGAGGGGAGAGCTGTGAATGACTCCTAAATTCCAATAGTGATGGTGGTAGCGAAGCTGGTGGGATGTAGAAAAAGTGGCAATGACAGTCGGGGGTTGGTTTATAATGAGAATAATAAAGTGACAGAAATGATAGAGACAGTAATGGTGCTTATAATAGTAAAAATAATATTGATGATGTTGCAGATAATGGTAAAGGTAATTATAGTAAGATAATGAAAGTGATTATATAAGTGATAATAAAAGTGATAGTTGCAGTGAAGATGGAGATAATAGAGGAGGGGCTATTAGCAATGATAATGAAGATGATATAGTAGTGAGAGAGGTGGTAATAGTGGGGTTGATGGCAATGATAAGGGTGACACAATGGGAAGTGATAGTAGTGGGGATGGTATCAGTAATTATGGCAATGAAAGTGGAAGTAAGTGGTGGTACTTAGTGATGATAATGGTGGGGATGATGGGAGTGACTGTGGCATTGATGTTGGAAGTGTTAGTGGTGGGAATGTTGGCAGAACTGATGGAATTTCATAGAGCTGGGGATGGTGAAATTGGGAATGGAGTCAATGGTGATGAATGTAGAAATGACAGGCAGCATTATAGGAGGCTATTGATTAAGATCAAAAGAAAGACATATGGAGGGCATCTAAAGACATTGGTCTGGAAAGACTGGAGTACGCTGTGGTAACAACCAGTTCCCACATTGTAGGGAGTTTACATAGCAAAAATTTAATTCTCATGCTAGATGTCTGAATGGTTTAGAAGGGGATCTGCTCTCGTAGTCACCCATGGACCTGTGCTGATGGATGGTCCAATTCCATGTGCATTTAGGATCACCGTGGCACTAAGAAGAGAATGTGATCAATTACATATGTACTGTTTGTGTTGGTCACCTTGGGCTAGGTTTTTGGGTGGTAATGAAGGACTCCAAAATCTCTACAGCCTTCAACAACAGATTTTCTCACTCACGCTCTATGTACACTGTGGGTTGGCTGCGGCTTTGCTCCATATCATTTTCACTCTGGGATGTAAGCTGATGTGCAGCCTCCGTCTGTAGTTTTGCCAGTCTTGTGGCAAAGGAAAAAGAGAATATGGTTAAACATGTACTGGGTTTTTAAGCTTCTGCTCAGAAGTGACACATAACACTGCTGCCTACATTCTATTGGCTAAAGCAAAACCAATTTCAAAAGAGACAGGGAAGTACAATCTTCTCAGGTGCCTGGTAAGAGGAGAACTGGAGTATTTTTGTGAACTCTTTAATGGCTATGATATACACTGTTTGCTCAGATAGTGTGGAATGTGGCAAGAAAAATGGAGGGATTGTGGAAGGCTAGTGTGGTCATGGAGGAGGGACTTGGTCAATGGGAGGGCTTAGGAATGAGGGAAAAGCAATTCAGAGGGAGGAAAGAAGAGGAGCAAGAGGCAAGACAATTCATGGCAAAGTCCATAAACTGCTTGCCATTGGTACTAAGTTTGCCTGGTATTCCTTGTTTTCCAGAAGTCCAACAAATTCTGGGAAAGTTTGTTTGGAGCTCAAGATTCACAGAGAGAAACAGCAGAAGGTAAAGATGGAAAAGTAGGTAGAGCTAGGGCACAGAGGGCTTCAAATACCCAACTCCAAAGTTTTGCCGCACAAACCATAAATAAAATATGCTATAGTTAATAAACTCAGGGAATGCAGCACACTCTGCCCCTGTTGTATGCTGGCTGTCTTCACATCAGGAAACTCACCAATGATACTTCTGCCATCCTCTACAGGTGGCTTCCAAAGTCAACATCCTGGTCAAAGGCAAGAGAAAGAACAGGAGCAAACCATGGGAGGGTTTTAATGGGCCAGGCCTGCTCAAATGCCGATTGAGCTAACTTCATTGCATGGATGCACCTGATGCAGTGGATGCTGGGAAATGTGGTCCATGTGGTTGTCTGAATGAAGAGAGATAAGATTTTGGAGAATAGCTAATGGTCTCTTCATGACAACTCTCTTCAAATCTTTGAAGAATTTGAATGTGAACAAAGGACGTGACTTTCTCAGTACAGCTTCAGAGGAGAGAGAGAGAGATTGGAAAGCAGAGATGGGCTCAATAAATGGTAGAACTTTTTTGACCATTTTAACAGAATCGTGGATTATGAGGATTGGGAGTGACCTGGAGGTGGGGGGGAGGAGGGATCTAACCTCACTCTGAGGCTTGAATCCCACTTCCAGGAACTCTATTTAGAAACCTCTAGCAATGGAGCGCTTTCCATATATGGGATAGCTTGTTCCATTTTCAAAAATTTCTGATGGCTAGAAGTGTTGATTACTAAATTCACATTGAATTGTGAAAAGGAGTAAATGAGCAAATGTATGTATTTTTGCCCACTGTGCCAAACCCTACCTCCATGTCTTTCTGAACAACTTGTTGATCTAAAAACTAAGATTTGTTTGACGGGCACCCCACTCACCTGAAATTCCTTCATATACCAAAGTACCAGGGCCTGAAATGTGGCAGTCTTTTCTTATGCTCTGACACTAATGTTTTAGAGGTTGAATTCCTCCAAGTGCTGCTTAAGTAATAGCTTCAGGAGTGATTTCTAGACCTACTGTTCTGATCAGTCCCTCTGTTACCTTTGCCACTTGTTCTCATTGGCTGTGTTTCTGTGCAGACCCTGCTCTGAAGCCCTACATCTTAGCCCCTCCTCCCAGTTCCCAGGCAACCATTCCCAGTCCTTTGGATTCTCTCCAGAAATTGTCAGCCTCTTGCTTTCTTGTGCTGAGTAATTTATTTCCCTTTGCCTTCCATCTGTCTTCCTTGAAGCCAGCCCAGTCATCACATGGCCCTCCAAGATACTTTGCGTAGTACTAAAGTATCTGCTTAGAGGAAGCTTTAGATCACTACCATAGGAGGTAGAATCACTGCAGTTAGTCAGAATGTTGAATGATTTTTGTTTTTTTTCCCCCACTATTTATTAATTTTTTCATTAATACCTTATTCATTGAACACTTAACTGCACATTGGGAACCATAGTAAGTAAAGTACTTACCACAGATCAAGGATTCAATAACTAGTAACTCATTTTCATCCCTCCCTTCCCTTAGAAAATTCTCCCTGATTGTGAAATGACACTTACGACCATGAGACTGCTAGTGTAGGGCATTGGAGGAGAGCTGTCCAGCTGAAGAATTGGCTGTCCCTGAGCACTGGGCCCCTTGTTCCACAGACTCCCACAGTGGAGACTGTATCCTCAGGGAGAAATCAGGCATGATTGTTCAACTTCCTCTGTCCTTTAATATCTCTGATTGACTACAGCAATGATGCTGATAGTCTGAGAGCCCCTGTGCAGACAGGTTATCCAGTCTTTATAGTTGATGAACTCACAGGGTTCTGGAGAGTGCTCTGGGAGTACCTGATCCAGCCTCCCGGGTACTAGATCTGGCAGGATATCTCTGTTTCTTCGTTGTCTCTTGAGTTAATTTTGTGAGATGCAATAGGCTGGCAATGGGCCAGCTTCATCCTATAGCCATTCTTTGGGAAGTGGCATGAACTTTTTAAGACTAGAACAGGGTAGGGGAACTAATGGCCTTATGGCCTCATGTGGCCTTCTAGGTCCTTAAGGAGGCCTTTTCACTGAATCCAAATTTTACATAACAAATCCTTTTATTTTTATTAATACAATTTTATTCATCTTTTATATTTTTATTTTATTTTTTTAAACGAACATATTTAAAACACCAAAGAATAAAATAAATTCCAATAACATAATCCTTCCAGACTGACCAACACAATTAGAACATTAGTAAGCCATAGTGGCTACATTTACGATGCTATGCTCATGATTTCTTTGTAACTTCCCCTGCCGGACTGGCACCTCTACCACACAAGGCTGGTTGGTAAGAGTTTGTGGGGTCAAGAATGCCAGTCTGTCATCAACTTTTGACAGCAATGGTGTACTGTGTTCCTGTTTGAAGAGGAATTTGTGAATAGTTGAGTAGCTCAACAGTATTTTTTCAATTCTGTCTGCTTAATAGCCCATTATGTCAAAGAAGACCAAGAGAACAATGAAGGAAGAAAACAGATTTTTAAATGAGGATTGAGAATTGCAGTATCTTGTTTATGCTAAAGATGGTTTGCTTGCTTTGTGATACTACAATATTAACATTAAAGAAATTCAATGCTTATCAACGTTATAACACTCATAAGGACCATACATATTTTAAGTTAGAGAGATGTGAAAGATTGCATTGAAAAAATTAAAACATGAAAATTAAAAGCAAAGAAAATTCTTTCAAGCAGCAATAAGACCTGGAAATAATGCTGCTGAAGCATTATAAATTAGCTTATATACTCAGGGAAGAAAAGAAAGCCATTCAGTGGTGTTAAAACTGGGCAAGAGACTTGAACAGAAACTTCTCTTAAGAAGACAGATAAATGGTCAACAAACACATTGTGAGGGTGTATAACACACCTCCTGGGTGAGGGGCTCTTCTACAAATGGAACTTTATCCTGGAAGTGAGACCAATGTAACCTAAAAATTGTACCCTCATATTAATTTTTTTCATATTCCTTATATTTATTTTTTTCTCTTAATTTTTTATTAAATCATAACTGCATATATTAATGCATTTATGGGGTACAATGTGCTGATTTTATATACAATTTGGAATGCTTACATCAAACTGGTTAACATAGCCTTTGCCTTATTTACTTAATTACTGCATTAAGACATTTATACTCTACTCTTAATAGATTTGATATGTACCCTTGCAACATGCACCATAGGTGAGGTCCCACCAATTACCCTCCCTCAACCCAACCTCCCTTCTCTCCTCTCCTCCCTCTCCTCTTCCCTCCTCATCCTGGACTATAGTTATGTTTTATCTTTCATATGAAAGTGTGGATGATTATATATTGGTTTCATAATAGTATTGAGTACATTGGATATTTTCTTTCATTCTTGAGATACTTTACTAAGAAGAATATGTTCAGCTCCATCCATGTAAACATAAAAAAGGTAAAGTCTCAGGCAGCTCCTATGGCCTAGTGGGTAGGGCTTGGCCCCATATACCAAGGGTCCCAGATTCAAACCCGGGCCCAGCCAAATTGCAACAAAAAAAAAAATATCAGGGCATTGTGATGGGCGCCTGTAGTCCCAGCTACTCAGGAGGCTGAGGCAAGAGAATGGCCTAAGCCCAGGAGCTGGAGGTTGCTGTGAGCTGTGACGACACAGCACTCTACCGAGGGTGACAAAGTGAAACTCTGTCTCTAAAAAAAAAGGTAAAGTCTCCATTTTTTTAAGGATGAATAATATTCCATGTTATATGTATACCACAAATTGTTAATCCATTCATGGGTTGATGGGCACTTGGGCTGCTTCCATCACTTGGCAATTATGAATTGGGCTGCAATAAACTAAAGTATTAAAAAACAAAACAAACAAAAAACACATGAAAAAGTGCTCATTGTCCCTAATTATCAGAGAAATACAAATCAAAACCACTCTGAGATATCACTTCCCCAGTGAGAATGGCCCACATCACAAAATTGCAAAGCTTCAGATGCTGACATGGATATGGAGAGAAGGGAACACTTTAACACTACTGGTGGGACTGTAGTGTTCCATATAGCCTCTATGGGATGAAATATGGAGAATCCTCAAAGAATTCAAAATAGTCCTTCCACTTGATGCCGCAATCCCTTACTAGGTATCTACCTAGAAGAAAAAATTTTATATTATCACAAAGACATTTGTTTATTGCATCTCAGTTCATAATTGCCAAGACATGGAAGCAACCCAAGTGCCCATCAACCCATGAATGAATTAACAAACTGTGGTATAAATATACCATGGAATACTACTCAGCCATGAAAAAGATGGAGACTTTATATATATATATATTTTTTAAAATTTTTATTTTATTTTATTTTTTTTTAATTATAGATAAAAATATGCACCATAGATGTGGCCCAACCCATCACCCTCCCTCCACCCAAACCTCCCCCTCCCTTCCCCTTCCTTGGTCCTTTCCTCATAGTCTTGAGGTATAGTTGG
>CAUYPK010129151.1:0-11532 GCA_963574355.1 Loris lydekkerianus | reverse complement strand
GCCATTCAATCCGGTAATTCCTCTGCTGGGCATATACCCAGAGGACCAAAAATCACATCTTAACAAAGATATTTGTACCAGAATGTTTATCGCAGCCCTATTCATAATTGCTAAGTCATGGAAAAAGCCCAAGTGCCCATCCATACGAATGGATTAATAAATTGTGGTATATGTACACCATGGAATATTATGCAGCCTTAAAGAAAGATGGAGACTTCTCATACAATTCTGACCCCTGGAGCAGGCAGAACCTGCCCCTGGCCCTCAGGTGGCTGAGCACAGTGCAGTGTCCCCAGCGTTGGGGAAATTGGGGGCAGGGCTGTCACCTGTTGTATGCAGACTATGTTGCGGCCTGCACCATCCCTGCTCCCCGCAGCTCAGTCCCTGCGCTGCTCTCGCTCCCTGATTGTGAGGACAGACTTGGAGGGCAGCGGCTTCCACCAGCACTGACTGTGGATGCTCCAGCTATTTGTAGGCGACCACGCCCTTGGCAGAAAGGACGATCCATTTAGGTCAGTGGTGGCCTAGGCTGGGCGCACTCCCAAGGGTCTATTTTCTTAACTTCTCAGCCAGTTCCACTTGGGCCTATTTGCCCATCGCAGTGGTCTTCGTTTGTTTTTAAATGTGTTTTCGGATTAATTCACATTTTACCTTTTAAGAGCCAGAACATAAATTTCACTTTCTGGAAAGTTACCTTGCTAGAAAAAACATGATGTGCACTCGACACAAGAAAATAAAGTTTCTCTGACTTTGAAAACATGATGTGCACTCAATACAAGAAAATAAAGTTTCTCTGACCACTGGTGAGATGAACAGGCTTTAACCAGTTTCCTCAAATGTAAGTTTTCTCAAATTTCCCTACAAACTTCTACAGAGATGGTCTCAACTCAGTTCTGTCAACTTCGAGAGAACTTTTCCCAGAAATCACAGTGAAGAAGTTGACCTTAACATTTGGGTTGTAAGATGTTAATACCCCAAACACGTCCCATCTCCCTGTGGGGAGAGGCCATGGCAGCAGTGTCTAGGTTACAGACCCAAATCAGTTCTGTCACTTGTCACCTCAGCCACTGACTAAAAGAATGTCTATATTCAGACTAAGATGTTTGTACCGAAAAGTCAAGCCTAACTCCATATTTATTTTGATTCCTACTCCCGTTGGTGAGTTGGAGAAGGATTCTGCCTCAGTTCTTCTAGATTCTAGGTTCTTTTTTTCCCTGAGTGTTAAGCCCAAATATCCCGAGGAATATATGATAAGGAGAATCTATTATAGTCTGTGATAATTGTAGAGACCACAGAGAAGGCTCCTGACAGCTGAGTTCTGACCCAATATTCCTGTGGTTACAAATGTGCTCTATTCACCTATCTTCAGTTGCTCCCCGGGCTTGACCCAAGGTGGCCCTCCTCTCTCTTTGTTGCTGTTACCCCCACTTGAATAAGTGGTCATCCTGAGCTGAGCTTCATCTAAAGGCAGGCATCTGGACAAGTATTGTAGTGAATGGTGGTTTTAATACTCAGAAGTGCTGAGAAATTCCAGGGAAAGCCAAAGATCTAAAACCTAAGTAGTGACAGGATGGGTTAGCTGAGTGTGGGGATCAGAGCCTGGGAATCAGAACTCCTCAGGGTGGTGTCAGCTGGGTTAACCTGTAGTGTGAGGGGTGTATATGCCATATATGTGCAGGCGTGTTCCTGCATGTGTGTGTTTATCAGCAGAAGATGGAAGGTAGCTTTCCTTTAATGTCTAGTGACACTTAGGTGTTTGTATATAAAAGAGAAACAATTAGAAGTTCTTCGCACATGGGTGGGATCGGAGACCGGTAACCTTTTCTATGGGAATCCTGGAATGTTAGAGCTGTAGTCTTATTTCTACAGTGGTTCAGCTTTGCCCCTGGAGAGGATTGTTCATTCTCTTGCCTGAGGGGATGTAATAAGTGTATGTGTCTTCTTGGAATCTGAAAAGCAAGCAGGAAAGGAAACTGGCTATACCACTGTACACAGGGGACTTGAGCATCTGAGTATTTTGGTATCCACAGGGGTCCTGAGACCAATTCCTACAGTATTTCCAGGGACAATTGTATTTATCCTGCCAATTATGAGATTATATTGTTGAATACTTTTTAGTATTCCTTTATTCTCTAAAATAAGATCTTATTTTTAAATAATCAAAAATTTCACGATGTACATATCGTAATCCCCCTAATCTGGGTGCCATTCTTCAATGACTTTCATATGTAAGCATGCTAATTATCTACTTACACCCGCCTTTTCCACCCACCTTCTGGGGAAAAACCACCCAGTATGACTAGATAACCCTGCAGTAAAAATTTTCAGAGACACTATTCTGCTTTATATTCCTTGATCATTAGAATAAAAGGAAATATGCAACACTTCCATCTAACACATTCATTTTAATTTAGTAGCATACTCTGTGTTTTCATCCAAACTTACTTTATGACGTAAAACTAAAAATGTGTTATACTTCCTCCAATGTGCCAGTTTGATCATGGCTTGGTAAGGCAATTTGTTTCTCAGAAATTTCAGATTCATATTTTGTTGTTGTTGTTCAAGCTAGGATGTTGGTATTATAGTATCATAAAGCAAGTGAATCATCTTATCTTTAGCAGAAACAGGATAATATTGTGATTCCAACTTCATGAAAAAAATCTGTTTTTTTTCCTTTAGCATTCTCTTAGTCTTCTTTGACACAATGGCCTGTTCAGCCGACAGAATTAAAAAAATACTGCCTAGCTGTGCAACTATTCACAAATTCTACTTCATATTAAAACACATTGCACCATTGTCAAAAGCTGAGAACAAACTGGTGGACTTGACTCCCATAAACTCTCACCAACCAGTTTGGTGTGGTGGTGGCACCAGTAGGGGGGGGTGGAATTAGAACTTAATCACGAGTGTAACAGCTGTCAATTTAGCCCTTAAGACTTACTAATGTTTTAATTGTGTCTGTCAATCAGGGAGGATTATTTCTTTGAAACTTGTTTTATTCTTTGTTATTTTATTTATTTTTATTGTTGAGGATTCATTCAGGGTACAAAGAGCCAGGTTACATTGATTGCATTTGTTAGAGAGACCCTCTTATAATTGTCTCCCACCCCCCCAAAAAGTGTGCCACACACTGTGATCCCCCACCCCCCCTCCTTTCTTGCCTTTCCCCACTCCTCCCCCTTCCTTCTCTGTGCTCTCCTTTCCCCCCACCTCCCTCCCTCCCTCCTTCTCTAACACTGCTCCCCCCTCCCCCACTCCCACCCCCCACCCACCCCCCACCGTGTGCTAGGTCATTAATTGTGCTCGTATCAGAATTGAGTGGGATGAGATTCTTGCTTCTCCATTCTTGTGATGCTTTGCTAAAAATAATGTGTTCCACTTCCATCAATGGGCAAGAGAGATGAATAGAACCTTCTCTAGAGAAGACAGATGAATGGCTAACAAATATATGCAAAAATTCTCATCACCCCTAATTATTAGAGAAATGCAAATAAAATCACCCTGAGATATCATCTAACCCCAGCTAGAATGTCTCCCACATTTCTTTAAGCTCATCCATATCTTTTATATATTCTACATATCTCTCATCTGACTTTTGGTTCTGTCTTTCTGTTCTCTTATGCATTCCCTTTATTGTTTTAATCATGCATATTTTGAATTTCCTTTCTGTCAGATCCATTAATTATTTATAGGTTCAGTCTTCTGTAAAAGCTGCCCTGGGAGGAGTTGCTCTATTTTGGTTTTTCAAGGTGCCTGAATTTTTCTGTTGGTTTCATGTGTGCTTTCTTCTTGTTCACCTCTTTGTGCACCTTTTTCCTTCTCAGTTCCTCATTTGCTTCAGATTACCTTGTCTTAGAATTTATATGATGAATAGACCTCTTAGTGTGAGACCAAAATGGGGAGAAATGTAAGGAGCATGCAGGAGAAACAGGGAGAAAAGAAAGGAAGAGTAAAAGAGAAGGAAAGATAAAAGAAAAGAAAAAGAAGAAAAGGAAAAAAGGGAATGAGGAATAACAGAAAAAGAAAGAGAAAAAATACTTGGAGAACAGGAGAGAAGGAGGTCAGGGAGAGAGGCTGAGAATAATGGAAGAAATGGTATTGATCAGGACAGTGCCCAGGTCATGCTTATAACTCAAGGGTTTTGAGGGGGCTTGACTGGGAGGGTTCCTCAAAATCCGGTGGTCCTTACCTGCCTGAGCAGAGCCAGACTCTTCCTCTGCTAAAACTAAGAAGGGAAGGAACAGAGCAAAAACAAAAAACACTAAGGAAAAATTAAGAATGAAAAAAGAAAAAGAAAGAAAAAATCTTCAGCGAGGTTTTGCCAATACTATTTTCCTAGGGCCAGAAGAAGAAAGGTCTCTTAGCCCCCTTGAGCCCAATCACTGCTGTCCTACCTACCAGGCCACAGCTGTGTCCCCCCAGCTCTCTCTCTCTCACACATATGAATAATAATAATATTATGATAAGAATGGATAAAGGAAAGTAAAGATGCTGTTGTATCTAATAGAGGAGAGAGGGGAAGTGGAGTAAAGAATGAAAGGAGAAAGACAAGACAAAGGGAGGGACTTCTTAGCTGTTGCAGAGATGAGAAAGGCAGAAGAGGCTCTATCCGAAGAGAGAAGGTACTGCAGTGAAATATGGAGAGAAACTAAAATACTGTAACCAAAAAAGACAGAAGCTCTTGCTCTTGATCAAAGTAAAAATAGAGGTTAAGAAAAGAACCAACCATAAAATAAGCAAGAAACAGAACACATCAATGCAAAATTATCAGAAAGCTCTAAATAACCAAAAATAAGCAAACTCAGTAACAAATAAATGAAAGAAAAAAATGAGAAAATACAAGAAGAAAAAAGAAAAAAATAAACAGAATAAAAAACTTTGACAGTAAACTTTTATATACACATTTAAAAAAAAATATATATATATATATAATATGGCGGGAGGGTCTGACTAGTAGGAATAGATTTGTGTTGCACTATAGTGGTGAGACATCAGGTGGTGCTGTAGTTTTAGGGGATGAACAACACAGCTGATAACCTTTCTAGAACACAGGCATAGACCAGATCCCCAACTTAGTTGTCCACAGTGATTGTCTGGTTATTTACTCAGCATTCAAATTCTGCCAGGTTGGGAACTCAGATCTCTCCTGAATCCTTTGGAGGCAGGTTTTACCCTGTCTCCAGACAACAGTTTTCCTGGGGTGTTGGAGTCCCCAAGTCTGTCAGGACTAGAGGACCAATCCTAGCAGGCAGACTAAAATGGCTGTGCTCGTGTAGGGGACCAGGCCTCACGACCTTCTCACCACCTTGCCATAATGGCTGACCCCTTGCTGCCAGGACCTTCCCAGAACGGCTATCTTTACTGCCACCAAACCAGTGGCAAGTCCTCTCCAGCTGCTAGCCCTCAAATCTGGCTGCTATGTATTGTTCGGGTTTGCCCACTTTTCCAGGCAATCCACTCAACACACTTCCCCCAGAACCAAAAGCTGCAAAAAGGCTTCCTCGAGTCCCGATCTACGCAGTTCCTGGCACTGGCTGCCACCTGGGTCTCCCACAGTGGCCCATGCAAGACTTGCCTAGCGTGTCAGATCTCTGCCCCCCTGCCCCAGTTCACATATAGGAGCCAGCACCCTGCCCCCTCGCAGGGCACCCTGAGCCACAGCTCCAGGCAAAATCTCCTGTCCAAAGGCTGCCTGACTCTCATTTCTCAGTTGCCCCAGCAGTGCTTGGCCTGATGGTCTTCCTGATTGGCCATCTTGCTCCACTCTCTTCTTTGTTATTTTAAATATGTTTATTTAGAAAAAATAACTTTATAAAAGAAGAACAAAACTGTATTTAAAATAAAAAGATTTGTTCTGTAAAATTTAAATTCAGTCAAAAGGCTGCAGGTAAGAACCTAGAGGGCTACATGTGGCCTTAAGGCAGCAGTTTCCCCACCCCTGGGCTATTCTAAACTGGATAAAATGGAAAGGTAGCAGCTGACCCTAAGAGAGAAACTTGGTAAATTAGCAGTTGTTTGCTAAATGTCCTAGCATGAAAAATTCTACTCGAACTTGTCTTTACTTGAGACAAATGAGGCCAACTTCATTCAGTCTCTTAGGAACCTAAAATGGGTAAATAAATATCTCAAAAAGTTAAATTGACCCATTTATTTTTACTTTTAAAATGTAGTTACAAGGATAGTTATAATTATACATATCAACCCTCAAAAGAGATCCTATTATTTATCAGTATATAGTATTCACTATTTATTATTTCAGTAGGGAAAACAGGGCTTATTCAATGATTGATTACTAAATACTTTAATAATTATCCAACAATAGATTATTCTATAAATTAAACCATTACAGTCCCACCCTCATGATCCTGCACATAAAATAATCAAGTGTTAATATGAGTCACTGATTCATAGGCATGTTTTATGGGACCACAGAGAAAGGTTTTATAGCATCACAGAAATGGAGGTCCCTGGTTGAACCCCAAGCTGCTATTCATAGCCCTCCAAATTGTTACAGCACCCTAGCTACAACTGAAAGAATTCAGAAAGACTAGAAGCAGAAGGTAGATTGGGCTAGGCAGTCATAATTACTAGTAATTGTATAATGTAGCTGATCCTGTGGCTACAGCCATGTACAGGCAAAGATTAAGGCTGTAATATGCACCTAGAAATGAACAGCCTACCACAAGCAAAATAGAGAATATAGGCAGGACAAGCAGAGAGATTATTCTGTTGGCCACATCATTTAAGCATTACCACTAGTTTCTTACTGAGGCAGATTTGGAGACAGCTACAACCAATGTATACCCCAAAAAGATTATTCTATGGATGTACATAGAATACCTTCCATATAGTAATCCTTAAAGTAGAGAGTTCAAATAGCCTCAAAATATTAATTGGCCTCATGTATTTTCAAGTTAAACAGTACTGCTTGGTATCATTGTATGTAGCTATCAGAAATGGTACACCTTTTTCATTTGCATAGTCAAGATTTTGGTGCACAGAATGGAGAAAATCAATAATCATCTTCTTAGACAAATCTGTTTTAGGGAGGCTTATCTCATAGGGCACTACTTCTTAACTGGAACTAAGGAGTAGCTTTTTGAGATAGGTCTCATTCATGAGAGAAACTAATGAATATGAAATATTTATAACTAAATTTAATGAAAAGTACATAGGAGAGATATTACACAAAGTATGTGTACTGTAAAAATAGAAAAGAAAACTTGAATCATAAAGAACTGAGGGTCCTGGGAACTTGACCACATCAGTGAAGTCTTTGTTACATTATTAACTGAAGAAAAATCCATGTTTTTATAGGTTAGGACACAAACTCAGAAAGAGCCAAATCATGTCTGTGAGGTGGATGCCTGATAATCTGCCACTGAAACTCTTGCAAATCCAATTGCACTGGCGTGAGGGGAGGAATGGGTGGCAGGAGAATCCTCTGGTGAAGCTCTCTCAGGTGCTTTCCTGTTAAAGCCTCCACCAACTTTCTCAGAACACTTTCTCAAAAAGCAGATGGTGCTGTGTCTTTGGGTCTCCAGAAAGTCAGCAAGAAAAATGTGTCAAACATCCCCAAATGCATGACCTCTGCTCTGGACTGCTCCGCTTTTTCTTTGACTGGACCACACCTGCCTTCGTGATTTATCTTCAGAATCATCCTGGGAAAAGCCAGATTCTATCTCCAGCTAAATTTCTTCCAAGAAACACTTTGGGATCTTGGTCCCACTTGTTTAATATTTCCATTGAAAGCTCTGCTGTCATCTGCAGCTGATCTAGATGCAAGGGTTTTGCTACTTATCAAGTGAAACGTTTGTTCAATATTAATTTCCAACCAGTTGAGATGTCTATGGCGTTGACTATTATTTCTGCTTTGTGGTTCCTCTTCATCTTCTTCAATTGGGGCATGAACAAGATTAATTTTTCTTAAAAGTTTATGTGGATGGTCTCTCTCTGTGGTCTTTATCTTCCACATGGTATTGGTCTCATCTTTTATTTATTTATTTTTTTTTAAGTTTTGGTCTCATCCAGAGCTCTGCAGCCTTAGACTCCTGGCCTTATCTTCCCAACTTGGCCTCCTGAAGTGCTGAGATTACAGACGTGAGCCACTGCACCCACCCTTGTCTTTTCTTAAAACAAGTTATCTAGGCTCAGTGCCCATAGCTCAATGGTAGGGCACCAGCCACATGCACCAGGGCTGGGGGGTTCGAACCTGGCCAGGACCTGCTAAGACAATGACAACAAACAATGGCCGGGTGTTGTGGAGGATGCCTGTATTCCCAGGTAATGGGAAGCTGAGGCAAGAGAATTGCTTATTCCCAAAAGTTTGAGGTTGCTGTGAGCTGTGATGCCATAGCACTCTACTGAGAGTAATCTAGTGAGACTCTGTCTCAAAAACAAACAAACAAATAAACAAACAAGTTATCCATTTGTAAACTGCTAATTTGGGGGGGGGGGGTCATTGTCACCATAATTTTTTTGCAAAGCCATCAGTGATTTTACTACTCTTCCACCCAAGCTTCACCATAAATTCAGCGTTCATTCTTGCTTCAATTTCGACAGGATTCACATTGCTATAACAAGAGCTGTTTTCAAATTATCCTTATTATTGCCTCAAATTAGATCCAGTTCCGATGTGTTATTAACAAGTCAATACAACTTAATTTTCATGCAAAATAATTCTGAAATCCATACAGTGTTTTCATAACATGAGTTTTCCGTGAACTTTCTCAAGACTCATCACACTTAATGCTGCCATGTCCTGGAAAGGAAGTGCCACTTCAGTCCTCAAATTGTCCATGATACTAGGAAGGGACAGCCCAGAGCTACCCTGCCCTTTAGCGTGCAGCAGGACCCAGGTCGTGCTTTGGGGTATGTTGTGTGGCCTGCACAAAGCGCCCAACCTCTCAGAGCCTCAGTATTCCCTGCCCAGAGACAGTACTGGTTGGCTGTAGGGCCATTGTGTAGTGTTGGTGGATTAGTATACGAAAAGCAGAGAACCCAGTTCTGACCTTAGCACCAGGAGTTTTGGGTGCTCTCATCACCAGACACTGTCCAGGACAAGGGCCTGGGGATTCTAAGGCTGATGTAGCAGATTAGGTTAGGTGCGATTGCATTAAAGTCCCTCCCTAATATAGTCAGGGGCGGAGTAATCCCAGCCACTCCCACCTCACTCCTGGGCTATATAAAGGCTCAGCGTCCCGCCTTAGCACTCAGTGAGGCCAGAAGTCCCGAGAGCACGGTTAGACAAGCATCCTAAGGAGCAAGGCAGCATGGCTCTGAGGGCTACAGCACCGTGCTGGTTCCCACCAGGGTATTTTGCAGCTGAGGATTTGGCCAGGAAGGGAGCTTGCCCACCCCTCTGGCAGCCTTCCCAGAGCGGCCTGCTCCCGGTGCCCCAGATCTGCACCCAGGGCACTGGATTTACCCTCTGCCGCGTGGAGCCGCCAAGGAGGGGTCCGCTGGTAGCCCCTGCCTATCCCCCAACTGCCCAGGAAGTGAACTACCTGGGGGTAGATCAGGCGCAGAGGAAGCCGGTCAGCTGGCTGCAGGCTGCCCCCAGGCTGGCGGAGAAGCTCTCCACAGTCCACAACTCAGCGCCTGGCAAGAGGAGGATCACCCACGTCCCCAAACCCCACTTGGCCACACCACTGACAGGAGCCAAGAGGACCGTCCTGATGAGAAGCACCCAGGCTTTCCATGGCCAGAAGCAAGGTTTGCAGCTGTGGAAGACACGCACTCTGTCCGGGGCGGCGCCCAAGACCACCACCACCGTCACCCGCAAACCGGTCGCTCACAGCCCATCTGTACAGAGTTTACAGAAACCCAGCATCCCCAGAGAGGGCAAAGTCCCCATCGTCATCCAGCAGTCCTGTTCCAAACTGTTCATGCAGAAGAGCCTCAAGTTCTGTGCCTTCAACCAGGAGGCGATAGAGAAGGTGCTGACTGAGGAGAAGGTGGCCGACGACCGCAGTCCCAGGAGGAACATCTACCTGAACATGGCCGTGAACACCCCTGAGAAGCTGCAAGGCCTTGCCCCCAGAGCTGCGCCCAAGCTCCACAAAAGCAGCAGCTGGAGGGTTGTGTCCCACGAGGTGGTGTTGGAGGAGAAGTTGGCCGCCAAGACCAGCTTCTCCCCCAGCTGCCCAGGCAGCTCCTCGGGGGAAGACCTGGGACAGGCCGCTCTGTACGGCCGCCTGAAGGAGCAGCTGCTCACCGAGGCCCAGCTCAAGGAGAACGGCTACCCCTTCCCGCACCCCAAGCGGCCAGGGGGCGCTGTCCTCTTCACCGCCCCCGAGCGGAAGCCCGAGGACCCTTCGCGCCAGATCTGCTGCCGCTGCGGTGCCGAGTACGTGGTGTTCGCCGGCGGCGGCTGCGTCCGCGGGCACGAGTGTCACTATCACTGGGGCCCGCTGCTCTGGGCTGGACCGGACCGCGGCTGGCAGGCCCAGTACGCTTGCTGCTCTGCCCCCGCCGGTGCCCTCGGCTGTCAGGTGGCCAAGCGACACGTGCGGGACGGCCGGAAGGAGCACCTGGAGGGCTTCGTGACGACCTTCCGGAAGCGGCTCCCCGAAGACGCCCCCCCGGGGATCTACGCCCTGGACTGTGAGATGTCCTACACCACGTACGGCCTGGAGCTGACCCGCGTCACGGTGGTCAACACTGACATGCAGGTGGTTTACGACACTTTCGTCAAACCCGACAACGAGATCGTGGACTACAACACCAGGTTCTCGGGGGTGACGGAGGCCGACGTCGCCAGCACGAGCGTCACGCTGCGGGACGTTCAGGCTGTCCTGCTGCGCATGTTCAGTGCGGACACCATCCTCATTGGACACAGCCTGGAGAGTGACCTGCTGGCCTTGAAGATCATCCATAGCGCCGTGGTGGACACGGCCGTGCTCTTCCCCCACCGCCGGGGCCTTCCCTTCAAGCGCTCGCTGAGGAGTCTAGTGGCCGACTACCTCGGACAGACCATCCAGGACAACGCGAACGGGCACAACTCCGGAGAGGACGCCTGCGCTTGCATGCAGCTGGTGATGTGGAAAGCGCGACAAGACAGGACAAGACGCCAAGACCCGTGAGTCCAGCCAGCCCACCTCTCCTGCCGTCCCAGCGCATCTTTAGCTCAGGCCTCTTCCAAAACTGCAAAAATCTGGAGGGCTAAGCCCGTCCACCTTGTCAAGTTGAAAAAAACTGAAAGAAAGGGGACACGCTGGTGAGGCCCAAGAGAACAAAACGCTGAGACCCACCCTGAAGCCCTGACCCCAGCCGGCGCCCCTCCCTGACCACCGTCCTTTCTGGAGACAGCTGGCTGCTGACCTGACAGGCCCCACCCGCCCCCTTTAGCTCCGCAGTCAGGTCCCAGTCCCGCGTACAGCTTCCGTGGTGTGGGGGTGTGGATTTGTTTGAGACAGGCAATGTCTTTTTGTCTTTTTTTTTTTTTTTTTTTTTTTTTTTTTTTTATTTGTAATTTTTTTATTTTTAATTAAAAAATTATAAATAAAAATTTTGGTTATAATTTAACCAAAA
>CAUYPK010129146.1:0-29940 GCA_963574355.1 Loris lydekkerianus | reverse complement strand
AGTATCTCAGGAATGGAAGAAAAAGTATCCAATGTACTCAGCCCTACTATGAAGCTAAATTATAGCTTTCACATGAAGGCTATAACCCAACTATAGCACAAGACTATGAGGAAAGGGCCAAAGAAGGGGAAGGGAGGGGGGAGGTTTTGGTGGAAGGAGGGTAATGGGTGGGGCCACATCTATGGTGCATCTTAGAATGGGTATAAGCGATTGCACTAATGTATACAGCTGTGATTTAACAATTAAAAAAAAAAAAGTCGTATGTGGGGACAAGACATTTACACATATATCAATTGGTTATAATGTGGACTAGACTTATATACAATTTGTCATTGTTTTCATTCCACATTGCTTTTTATTCAGGCTGTAACATAGCTTAGCGTAGTGAGCACTTACCTTAACTCTGCAGGTGAGTTCTCAGGTTCCTAAGTGCTCTCAGGTTCTTAATGCATCTTATTGCATCTTCCTGACCCTACTGTAGCTTACTTTGCATTTCACTAGTTACTGTTACTTTCCCTGGGATATCCAACCTTAACGCAGGGTAATTGTTACCTTTTTTGTGCTTTTTTAGCACAGATATGAGTTCTGTTTAATGTCATTTTCCTTTAGTCTGAAGAACTTCCCTTAGCATTTCTTGACAGGTAAATCTGCTCAAAATGAAGTCTCACACTTTACTAATTTTAAAATATCTTTATTTCACTTTTTAAAATTGGTTGATAGTTTATTTTTGATTTTAATAGATTTTATGTGTATATTCAAAGTATAATCAAGGTATAAGATACAAATATGTAGTAAAATGGTTATTATAGCAAAAAATGAACATTACATTCATTTTTGAAGGATTTTTAAAACAAAATTTTAGGTTGACAGCTTTATTTTTCTTTAAGAATTGTACGTATGCTATTCTAGTTGCTTATGGCTTGCATTTTTCTGATGCAAAGTCCATGACAATTTTCATTTTCAGTTTCTCTCTTTGCTGTGGATTTTTTCCCCTCTGTGGCTATTTTAAGATTTTTCTCTTCATCAATGATCCCGCAAATTTTATTATAATTAGACTTTGTGTAGGATTCTTTGTGTTGCTATTACCTGGAATTCGTTGAGCTTCTTGGCTATGTGGTTGACATAAAATTTGGAACATTTTCAATCAATGTTCCTCTAAATATTCTGTCTTTCCCTCCATCCTTTTTCCTTTCCAGGACTTCGGTCATATGTCTGTTGCACTGCTGTTTTCCTGCAGATCATCACGTCTCTGCTCACATTTTTCTTAGCATTTTTTTTTCTGTTCTTCAGCTTAGATCGTTTTTATTGCTATATTCATGTTTGTCAAGTCTTCCATCTAGACAATCTAATCTTTTATTAAGCCCATCTAGAAATTTTTAAAAACTTAGACACTATATTTTGGGGCTGCAGAATTTCCATTCATCCTTTATTATCCATTTTCCACTTCTCTCCCATTGTGTTCATTTTAAAAATGCAGATCCTTGAACATATTTATAATGACTGTTTTAAAGTCTTTGCTGGCTGCTTATATCATGTCTATCAGTTCTGTGTTTGTTTCTATTTACTGATATTGTTTTTTCTTTTCTTTTTTTTTTTTTTCTTGAGATAGTCTCACTTTGTCACCCTCAGTAGAGTGCTGAGACGTCATAGCTCGCAGCAACCTAGAATTCTTGGGCACAAGTGATTCTCTTACCTCAGTCTCCCAAGCAGCTGGGACTACAGGCACCCACTACAATGCCCAGCTATTTTTTGAGACAAGATTTCGCTCTGGCTCAGACTGGGCCCAGGCAATCCACCTGCCTTGGCCTCGCAAGCGCTAAGATTACAAGCATGAACCACCGCACCTGGCCTTACTGATATTTTTCATTTTTAATGGTCGCAGGTTGCTCTTTATTCTCATGTCTAGGGATTTTTTTAAACTGAAGATTGAGTTTTGTGACTATTATGATTTCGAATGTAAGAATTTTATTGTTTCCCTTGTGGAGGGATATGTTTTGTTTTGGCAGGCATTTGATTTAATTTAATTTAATTTAATTGTAGTTTACTGGGATTTTTGTGCTCTTACATTACCCCTCGCTGCATCAAAGTTGAAAATACCTCTAGGCACAAAGTTGGGATGACCCTAAGGTTCCCTCCCATCCTTCCCATCTCTCAAGAATCATGATGCTGGAATATTTGTTATTCTACATTTGAAAACAGTTATTTTCTTGTACGTTCTCATTTTGTAGTTGTTGTTGTAGTTGTAGTTGTAGTTATTACAACAGTCCAATCTAATATGGATTCCTTTGTCATAGACAGAAGTAAAATGGGTCATTATATTAGTGAGATTAAATTTTCCCCCAGGTCTTAAGAATAACATGTGAAGATACAAAATACTCAATAACTGAGACCACTTGTGTCGCAGAGTCTTGGTAAAAATTAAGGCTATCAAGCTATTGTCTTCTTTTATTCTGTAATTGAAGCTGAGTGTCATTAGTTATAGGCCATTGTGTAAAATTTATTTCTAAATTTATATTGAAGAGTGTCGTGGGGCTATCTTCAGACAGAGTGGCAGCAATTTTGTTTCCAGTTACAGAAAAATGGTGACTAATGATGGGGCTGGGAAAAAAAAAAAAAAAAAAAGGAATGAAGAATCCCCAGATTGAAACCATTGAAATTATACTTGACATTTGGGTCATACTCAGATATTTGGAAAAGAACAAAGTGAGATGGCTGTGAAAGCTTCACTGGAAAATGAGGGCACAAATAAAACAGCTTCCCAGGTACATGGGGCGGAGCGCAGAAGGAGCTCTGGAAAATAAAACAGCTTCCCAGGTGCATGGGGCGGAGCGCAGAAGGAGCTCTGGAAAATAAAACAGCTTCCCAGGTGCATGGGACGGAGCGCAGAAGGAGCTCTGGAAAATAAAACAGCTTCCCAGGTGCATGGGACAGAGCGCAGAAGGAGCTCTGGAAAATAAAACAGCTTCCCAGGTGCATGGGACAGAGTGCAGAAGGAGCTCCGGGAGGGCATCTCCCAGACTTGCTACAATCAGCAGAAATTGTATAATTTCCCAGACTTACTATAATCAGCAGAATCTGTATAATTGTGTCAAGAGGGCTTATGTAAGCTTTTATTAGTAATAAAAAGAAGTCAGAAAGAGCAAGTGATGTTTGGCTCATGGCAAATTAGAAAGACAATATTACTATTTTCAGAAGATATGGAATAAGAATATCCTGGAGATATAAAATATCACAACCTATAGCCAACGTCCTGAGAGCTCTGACCGACAATATACACAGTAGAGGAAGCTACAGTTTCAGAGGTCCTCCGTTATGATATGTGCTAATCATTTACAATAATTCACACATAGTATTGACAAAAAGAATCACATGCTGATATGTTTGGTTTTATGTACAGATTTTAGTTGCTTAACTTCAGAGAAACAAAATGTTATTCTAGCCTCTTAGAATTAGGTCATGAGGAATGGAAATGGAAAGAAAAGGAGAGAAGAAAGGAAGCTGGTAATGGTCAAGCTGTTTTCAGGATAGGAACTCACCGTTGCCACACCATTAGCATCACGGAGTATGACACATACAAACTAATGGATGGTGAGAGCACCCCTCGTATATTTATTCATACGCTATTTTTAAACCATTTATTTGTGTTGATGTATGTTGGTTTAACTCATGTTTTCTGTTAAATTTCAAGGAATATTAAATAGAAAATTCGTAACTAATGCTTGAGCACACTGAATAATAAAACACAACTGCGATGCTCTAAAAGGGGAATGGTTCAATATCATTGTTTTCATGAGGTCTGTTAGCAGCTCAATATTTAAATCGAAGAAGGCTCATGTTTTTCTTTAACTGTTATTGGTATCAGTTATTATGGTTGAATGAACTAGAGTTGGGCATGAGTTCCATACACCCTGAAAAACACAATTGCTTACATTGATAATTGATTATACTATGAAAATTTGAATTATACTATGAAAATTTGAATGCTTACATTTTGCTTCATATTTAAGTAAAAAAGGAAATTACTCATAAACTGACTTCTTTTGAAGTGTTTTGTGACGTTAACATTAATAAAATTTAATTAGCATATTTCTTCCAATGAGTTCTAGACGTGGGAGGAATCTTTGATTCTTGAGAAAAGCTTAGATGGACCACAAATTCACTTTGCTTAATTCTGTCTGAAGTTACAATTATCCACATGCATTCCAGATATAATCAAGGCAGCTTTGTATTAGAACATATATGAATGTGGCAAGACCTCTGTCCAGCTTCTTTTAGCCCCTATAAGACACAGAGCTTCCACCTCTTCATGTGTATTCTTGAAGGTCACGTTTTTCTCTGTGC
This sequence comes from Loris lydekkerianus, assembly GCA_963574355.1. Classification (NCBI taxonomy): domain Eukaryota; kingdom Metazoa; phylum Chordata; class Mammalia; order Primates; family Lorisidae; genus Loris; species Loris lydekkerianus. The sequence continues at coordinate 25,599 of CAUYPK010129146.1, read as the reverse complement.
TTTTAAAATAACGTACTTTTGCCTCCCCACACATTTACATTCTCCACACTCTTCTAAAACCTAAGACAGTCCTTTTCTAATGTGAAAAACATTTTTTTCTCTCTAATCATTGATCTTATTCCTGCCCTGTTCTTTCATACATGTAAATTGGACATATTTTAAAAGTAGTTTATATATATATATATATATATATATATATATATATACATAATATAAATATATGTGTGTGTATTTTTTGTCTTCAACATGTGTAATTATCAATCTCTAGTTTTGCTTCCATATAATTTTTGGGTTTTTTGTCTTCAACATGTGTAATTATCAATCTCTAGTTTTGCTTCCATATAATTTTTGGTGAGGATCCTGTTCTAAGTTCCTTTATTAGTTCACTTGATAATTTTTAATTTTATATTGAGGTATAATTTACACATATAAAACATGTTGCATGTTCTATTTATAAAGTGTTGAAAATCTTATCTACCCTTGTAACTTTGTATCCCCTGCCAGGTAATTTTCCTAGTCATCCAACCAATGACTTTTCAATATTAATCAAAAGTAATTGGTTTTACCTCTTCTTTGAAATCATCTAAATGTAACCACTCAATACGTACTTTTAGTCTGTTTTTATTTACAAAATCCTTGTGAGGTTAATCGTGCTGTTGTTTGATTCATAATTAATCTATTTTTATTGCTAAATTATAATCAATTATATAAATTTACATAATTCATTTATTCTATCTTATTTTTGGACATTTGATTTGTTTCCGGTTTTGTGTTATTATAGAGAAGAAAATTATGAACATTCTTGTATAGGACCTTGTGCAAACATATATTTTCATTTCTTTTTAGTGAATGGATTAATCAAATAAATTAGAATTCCAAGAAATTGCTATGCTATAATTTTGAGGAATAGCCAAAGAGTTCTCCAATGCACTTACATTTATTCTTCTGCTAGTAACATAAAATAATTCTGGTGGCTCCACAGCCCTACCAACATTTTATGCTATCAATCTTTCAAATTCTAGAGGGTCTCTAACTCTCTCTCTATCTCCCCCATCTTTTATGTTCCTCTAAGTAACATCTGTAATGTCTACTTCTAAACATTTAAAAACATTCTAAAATGCTTCCCTAACTTTCTATAAGTATTTCAAGTATGTCTTTGGTAACTTAAATTTTTTGAAGACAATATTATTACTTTTTTATTTAGTAGTGTCATTCTTTCACCTCCACACAACAAAATACTAAACATCATCAAAGGCTAAATTAAAGTGTTAAATTTAAAATATTAGAGAAAGAAGGGACATTGTTTTGGCAAATGATTGTTTTATAGCTACTGTACAGTATTTAGCTTGTACCTGCTATACAACACCATGCTAAATGGCTGGACAAGGCTGATCTAACTCTGGATCCAGAGCACGGTACATTGTGCCAGGCTAATAGTCTTGAGAAATTGACAGGGAAGATATGTTTAAGTCTAATACCTTTAGGAGTTTAAAAAGTGAGGCATTATAGATTCAAAGATCTCTAAAGAAGAGCACATCATTAGGAATGCTTGCCCTTCTGCGGAATCCATTCTTTCTCCTAAACTGGATGTTCATGATGACTTTTTAACTGTAGGAAACAATTTCAAAGTTTGATGTGTTTCCTGGTGAACAACCTTAAAGTTTTATTTAATTGTCACAAGGAAAAGAAGGGATTGTTTTGGCTGTGCCAGAAACTATACATAATATTTCAGTTAATATAGAGACATTATATATGAGTTATTTTACTATACATGTTACTATATTTTTTATTGTAATAGGCACTGAAATAAAAAGGAAAGTAGAACTCTGGGAGAATGTGACAACCACGACATAAGCTTGTACTGTAAGGAGCATCTCCTAAGATAAGGACCATTACTGCCTTTACAAGTTTTAAAAGTACCACAATTAATCTCGAAAATTCCTATGTATGTCAATTCTATGTGGATTTTTAAGTCTTTTTTTTTTATTTTTTTATTTTTTTTGAGACAGAGTCTCACTATGTCACCCTCAGTAGAGTGCTGTGGTGTCACAACTCACAGCAACCTTCAACTCTTGGGCTCAAGTGATACTCTTGCCTTTTTGTCCAAAGTAGATGGGGCTACAGGCACCCGCCACAAAATGCTGGGCTATTTTTTGTTGAGGTTGTTGTCACTGTTCTTTAGCAGGCCCAGGCCACGGTCAAGCCTGCCATCCTCAGTGTATGTGGCTGGCGCCATAACCACTGTGCCACAGATGCTGAGCCTGGATTTTTAAGTCTGAAATTCTCAGATCAACATATATTACTGTTTTTTAACATATCTTTTCTGACTTCTCTTCACATCTTCTCCCATGTGATAAATGGCACACAAATTATGAGTAAAAGTATCAACTATCTACCTTTCAAATTTAGAGTTAGAACAGTTTCTTTTATTAATGTAATTATTATAAGGAACTCAGAGCCTGCTAGAAATTATGACAATTGTATTACAAGCCTGGAAGATGAGTAAAACATTGTTTATTGCAGTGCTCATCCCCTGAAAATCTATTAACTATTGCCTTGATTTATGTGTCTCATAAATCTTGGGAAAGATGCATTTGTAAATATATTTTTCATAATCAACATAAAAAGACATGTCCTTAAATTTGGTTGAATACCTCATAGCACCTAAACTCAGCTGCATGACTCTTTTTCCTAAGGTATGGACGAGGATCTGGCTATTCTTAAATGCTGACAGCGGTTTCATTGCTTTGCAATGCCTTCTGTGATGCCTCTGAAGTCAACACAGAATCTTTATTGTCACTGATTCTTACAAATGTTGACCTCTTCAAAGTACCAGGGTTTTGAAGACCATGGCATTGATAATGGACTTTTACATTTGCAATTCTCACAGTTTTATTAAATTTCTTTCTAGGAGGTTGGGGGAGGCCAAAATGTATTTATGACATCACCTTATGCTGAAGGTTTCATGACTGAGGTAGCATTTTCCCTCATTATATAAAATATCTTTCCATTCTGTCAAATAACCTATAAAAAAAAAGTGCATAGGCAGATATTACCTGGGGGCAACTTCATCGCCTGCTATGGCATCAGAGTCCTTGGGACTTGCAATAGTATCCCGGAGTCATAAAGGTGAGGTATGTTATATGGAAAGTAACCGAAAGACAAATGTTTATGATATCCTCTATGTACAATTCTGGAATAATAGCAAACCCTCAAGGTGAATTATTTTGCTGATGCTGAAGAACAGAATTTTTAGAAAACAAAATAAATACTGAGAAAGAAACCTGCAAATCCATTTCATAGCCAGTGACCGGACAGGTCAGGTTATGACAAGATGTTTGTGTGCCTATGGCTTTGTAGTTGCAAACCTTAAATTCACTTTTGATTCTTTTTTTTTTTTCCTTCACAATCTCTGATAGCAAGAAATAACATTACAGAATTTAATGTTAGTGTCCTTACCATGGTATCTCAGAGGAGTTATGCATAATCTTGCCCTCGTAACCATTAGGCTATGTTACTTCTATGCATTAATGAACATGACAGTACTGTTAAAAAGAAATTTATTATTTAAATATTACAAAATATTGTATTATTAAATGCTACTGTATGGTGAGCTCATCACAAAGCAGTACACAGTTTGGAGTATAGCTGCTCTGCCTTTTATATTGAGTTTAAGGGGGCCTGGGGAGGAACAGGGGTGATTTATTTCTGGTGTTTTGCAACTAATAATGTGGATTTTTAATTTATAGGTAGAAAACAGTAACATTTATAATCTATGAAAATTACTTTTAGGGCTACCTGAAAAAAAAAAAATTGCTTTGTTAAAATTTTCAATGTCCATATATATATGGATCCCGAATAACTAATTCAAAATAAAATAAAATAAAAAAATATTCTGAGAGTTTATAGGTGTAGTTAAAAATGTTTTATTGAAGGATAACGCTCATAAAATATACAAACCATATGTATACAACTCAATGAAGTTTCACATACCTCCACCTATGTGGAATAGAGGGTGTATTTTGTACACTATATGTTTAACTCCCTGATATACAAAAAAAGTTTTGAATCTTTTATTTGATAGGTATTAGAAATGGGTTTAGTTAAGCAAATATGTAGTTTGGGGACTAGCTAGAAACCAGGTGTGATGGTCAGTTTTCTGACACTAATGTCACTTTGAAGATATGTTATAGATGCAATTAACATCTATAATACTAGATTTTATTAAGATTATTATTAAGGGAATTCCCCTTAATAATTTGTATGGACCTGATCCAATCAGTAGAAAAGTTTATTCCAAGGAATAAATGCCCATGGACTAGGGAATGTTATTCAAGGGTTGTATAGGGGATGTGTTTATATCAAATTATAAATGATGATGCCTCAGCACCACAGAAGCTTTAGTTTCAGCTCTCCTTATAGAGAGGTGGAGTCTTCTATGACCCTGTGCTCTCCTGATTGCTCTAACTTTTCTTACTATTCTCTCTCAATCCTGACTTCTCTGCATGTCCATTTTCCTATGTTTGCTCTTAAGCGGTGGATCTGACAAGAAGGAGCCTTGCTGCGTCTTCTCAATGTGCACTCTGTATTCTTTCCCCAAGCAACTTACGTCTCATTGTGGTTGTAATTATAACCATAGGATGATGACTTCCAAATTTTGTTCATTGGCCCAAATCCCTTTTCTGAGAAGTGGATACACATACATAACTCAATGACATCTTGAGTTTAATATCTTCAAGTGCTTAGAGAACCAACAGGTTCAAAATCCAACCCTCCACTTGTTCTTCCAATGGCCGCCTCAGGCACAGCTGCTGGTCCTGCACAAATCAAGAGCCTGGGAAGATCAGAGAAAATGCAGATATTCCAATAAAGAAAGTGTGGAGGAATGAAAGTGTTGAGGAAGGTCACACATAACCATGTTTAGTGCTCCTTCCTTAGCATTTCTGAGTTTGAAGACCAAGCTTTTCACACTAAAAACCATGTTCTTGGCAAATATTGCAATGCTTTTTTTTTTTTTTTTTTAATGAGTCCTTATATATACTCGTAAAAGCACAGATAATTTCTTATTGTGTATAAAATAAAAATATATAATTGTGTATTGTATACAATATAGGTGATAATAATAGTAAACCTTTTCAAATGTTATTTTAATTAATTCTTATAACAGTTTTTGAAATAGGTACAATTACCCCTGTTGTTTAGATAAGGCAATGCAGGCACAAAGAGGTAAAGTATTTTCTTCAATATCATACAACAAGACTTCAGTGCAGCTAAGAATTAAGTACAAAAGTATCTGACTCTCAAGTCCATGTGCTTTCGATTTTATGAACCCAGAAATTGATATTCCTTTGGCCAACCTATGATACAGACTTATAGATTCATAAATAAATTAGCTGATAGCAATTAAAAAATGAATCAGGCATTTACTTTATATAGTCTAGAGATTATAACTTTATATATCTTTTCATACAAGATAAAAATGGTATTGAGATATGTAATTATCAAAAATATTATGTTCTGTGGAGCAGCTCTCTCAGGCTATCTTTTTAAGTCTGGGTAATGTGCCTGAGTTACACTCCTGTGTGTGTGTTTAATGAGTCACAATTTCTTTCTGTTGTTTATATTCTTCATTGTTAGATTCTACAACCAAATTTCTACTTTTATTCATACCATTTTAAATAAGATTCCAAACCAGCTCATGTAAAACTGTCATTGACTGACTTGCTTCTGTAGTCATGACTCAAAATATCCTGTAGAGAAGAAATGAGAACAATACTTTTCTTTATTTTTTCTTACACTCAATTGAAACATATCCAACAAGGTTTTGTAGTTCAAAGGACCTTTTCCTCTCACAGTTTACAAATTGGAAACACCTCGATTCTCATTGTATAATAAAAACTGTCATTCTCCTCAATATAATGCTACTTATAAGGAACAAGACCTCAAATTTATTTTGATTTTGAAAATATGTGAGGTTTTTTCCTCAGTTCAGATGGTTTAATGATTTCCGGATTTTTTTACCTCTCCTTTATAGAATTATATTATTAAAAACCACTTTATGAATTTTTCTTTCAGTTGCCAGTTGGCCTTGACCTCCTCCTCTTTCAGTCCAGGGAAGGTATAAACAGCAGCCACTTGCTGAACTGTGAATCAGGCAAAGCTGCCACTAACCCATTGCCTTTCCTAGTACCAGCTGTCAATATACTTTCTTTAATGTCCTACCCTACATTCTATCTGATTCTTTAAAAATAATTTCCAATAAACGAAAAAGAACACACAAGTGAATGGGCCAGTAAAGATCAGAAAAATCGGATTCTAGGTGTATGTATAAAAGGATGAAAACATAATCTGTTGTCAAATTGTTAACATCTACTTATGAAATAAAATTTACACGAGAATTTTATATATTACATTAGTTAAGAGAGACATCTTTTGTTTATGCTGCTAAAATTTCAACAAAATAATTATAAAATATAGTAGAATTATACCCACTTTGACCATGGATTTAGATTATGCCACTAAAATAGGGCATGAAAAATAGGAAAATAGTTATTAAACTAGGACTTAATAATACAAGAATGGATAGTATAAGCAAGATAATAAGCAATTTTAGAAACTTAATGTGTCTTATATACCTAAGCCTTATCTGTACTTTCCGCACTTTAACTCTGCTATTGAAAAATTATTTTTAATTACTGTATTTGAAATTCTCAGATTAAAAGTAAAATTTCTACACAGATTGCATTATCTATTGAAAGATTTCCTAGATCAGTTACACTTTTCAGTCTAATTTGTAAATATCTATATAGTCAGTTCAAGTCACAATACTTCTCTATTTGAGATATCACATACTTCTCTCTATTCAAAAGCTAAGCTGTTCCTTTAGAAAATGGCGTACCCAGCGTGCCACATCATTTGCTCCCATTAAAAATAATTTTCTTCACATGAAGGAAATGATGAAAATGTGTTAAAAGTAAATATGATATGCAATTGTTAGACTATTCCACATCCAGGAAGCTTTCTGGTCTTTCCTAATCTCACTTCAGAAAGAATTGACTTAACTGGAATTACTCAGTTTTTACATCTCAACGAATAATTTGGAATGTTCTAACTTATTAATAATTGAGTGTATGTCAATTAAATTAGCCACATGGAACTCTGGATCAACCATTTAGTCCACAATCTGATTGAACATGCTAAAATCCTCTGTGACTGTTCAGTTCTGTAAGCGCCCTTGGTCCTGTCTCTGCTTTATAACCTGAATAACAGTATCGTAGCTTACTTCCTTCAGGGAAGAGGTGTTTTCACGGCTGTGAAATTCTGCCTTGTTTTTAAATGTATAATTATGGGTTTCACATTTGCCTAAGATTTAATAATTTAAAAGATGCTTTTCTAGTAATCAAAATGAAATTATTTTTCCCGATAATTACCTCAGTCACTTTTTAAAAGTCAATGATGAACATATTCATGCTGTGAGTTATAAAAGGTAATAAAATAGAATTTAACATTCAATATATTTTCTCTCTGATATCTTTTGAAATAGCTATTTAAATTTAGGACTTTCAAGACATTGATATTTTCTTAATGCAATACAATTAGCAGCATCCTTTTCACTTCAGGAAAAATAAGATTTTTTTTTAGTTTCCTTTTTTCATCACTTGGCTTTTGATTAGGTATGGAGAATGTGTGATAGAATTTTACTCTAGACTTCCACATAATGATGGGAGAAAGACAGGAAATGAACCACTCCAAAAACTTCCAGAGCAGCTTCATAGACAGAATGCGATCTCAGCAGAGGCAGAACTATCTCGCTCTTAATTCCAAGATTGTTCAAGATAAGACCATTTGATATTACGAGGGAGCATAGTACTAGAGAATTCCTATAAGAGCTAATACACAAGGGTACATCAAAAAAAAAAAAAAAATAGATCTTATTCCTCACTTTTATACCTGGGACATAGGGCTAGGTTATGTTCCCTGAAAGTTCGGTAAATCAAGGTGTGATACCTACAAGTTGGTATTTGGCTATGTCTAGGTAAGAATTGGGGAGAATATAGAAGAAGTAAGAAGAGATCTAGTCCTTTGGTCCTTTAAATTATGTTAATAAGAGGAGGATGTGTCTTTAGAGGTAGGACTAGGTAGAAAGATGTTTATGGGAATGCTGGTGGGGGTAGGTAATACGACTATGAAATAACACAAATTCTAAGGTATGTTATTTGAACAATTAGGCACAAGGTTGTTGTTTTTTTTTTTTTAAGACAGGCTCATTTTATCCCCCTCAGTAGGGTACGTCATAGCTCACAGCAACCTCCAACTCCTGGGCTTAGGTGATTCTCTTGCCTCAGCCTCCGAGTAGCTGGGACTACAGGTGCCCACCACAATACCCGGCTACTTTCTGTTGCAGTTTAGCAGGGGCAGGGTTCCAACCCGCCACCCTTGGTATGTGGGGCCAGAGCCCTACCCACTGAGCCACAGGCACCACCCTAAGCACAAGGTTTTGTTGGCAATAAGAATATACAAGGTTTAAAAAAAAAAAGGCCAGTAACAATGTCTCACCCCTATTATCCCACCACTCTGGAAGTCCAAGGCAGGAGGATCTTTTGAGCTCAGAAATTAGAGACCAGCCTGAGCAAGAATGAGACCCCTTCTCTACTAAAAATAGAAAAATAAAGTACATGTGGTGATGGGCATCTGTAGTCTCAGTTGCTTGGAAGCCTGAGGCAGGAGGATCACTTGAACCCAGGAATCTGAGGTTGCTGTGAGGTCTGATGACATCATGGCACTCTAGCCTGGGGCAATAGAGGAAGACTGTGCCAGAGAGGGAGGGAGGGAGGAAGGAAGGAAAGAAAGAAAGATAAAAGGAAGGAAAGAAAAAAAAAAGAAATATACCAGGTATCGTTCCAGTGCTTTGTGGTCATGAATAAATAAGAGATGATACATATCTCTGTATGTGTGTATACTATGGAGTACTTCTCAGCCATTAAATGGTGATCTAGTATCTTTTGTGACAATCTGTGTGGAACTGGGAAGCCATTCTTCTAAGTGAAACATTGCAAGAATGGAGCAACAAACACATGTATTGAATAACAAATTGGACTAATCGGGTAATGCTTAAGTCCACATATGGAAGTAAATCTCTAAGAAAATCAAGCTGGGAGAGGGGGAAGGAGCAGATGGGTAAATTCACACCTATGGGGTACAAGGCACAGTATCCAGGTGAAGGGCACACTTGTAAGCTTGACTCAATCTGTATAAAACCAAAGTATGTGTGGAGAGCAGGCTGCAAAACGGCAGGGTCCTCACAGCCTGGGGAACATTCAGAGAATGAACCCCCAACTGCTTCTTCTCTATTCCCAAAACAGCCATATTCCCTTCTTTGTGCTCCCTGCCAGAAGTCATGTAGCTCTTTCCTTGTACAGTTAACTATGCAGAGACCCTTGTAATCTTTCCCTTCCTTCTCCTTGTCATATGCTAACAAAGTTGAGTAGTAACCACGAAGTCACATGGTTCATGAGATCCTCCTGATCTTGTCCTTCTTACTTCTTGTCCTATATTAATGAAGTTGAGAAGAAACCATTAACAAGATGATTTGTCTTTATTAAAGTTATTTATATTTTCCAATTGCACTGTAAGACCCAAATTGTGTCTTTCGTTTTTGCTATTTTCCTATATTGTCTATGCTACTTCCTCCTGGACAGCCCTGGAGGCTGATTTTGTGCTTTGGTGCTGGCTGCAGCCAGCAGCTCAGTCAGACCTCCTGGTCCCAACCTTTGTTTCTACATCTTCTCTTGTGCTGTATTTTCCTCATACCCCACCAATTCCACTCTGATTGGCTCCCCTTCACCGTGCTGGTTCTTAACAAAACGTGTATCCCCTAATATTCTGAAGTTAGAAAAAATAGTCCCACCTCTTACTGGAATGGGCCTGTATTAGGACCTCTAATTAACTGTGCTAATTTGCTGAATGCAGTCTTGCAGAAATGTGGTGTGATCATGGAACCAGGCCATTAGTCCTTTTCTCCCTATGTCAGGAGATCCAGTCAGACATTTGTAAAACAACCAGAAGGCATTTCCCAGGCTCTTTTTTCCCCTGACTATCAATTCAGTAGCGCTGCTGGTATTTTGGCAGAAGACAAGTCAGGGAGAAACCAGGGAGTTACTCACCCTCTCTTTTGCCTTTGACTGACTATGCAACAGGAAGTGTAGCTTTCTGTGGGTGGATCTCCCAGGAGACAGTCCCTCTGTCTGACATCCCAGAAAGCTCTAAGCAGCTCTGCTGTGATTCCAGCCACACCAGGGTCTAGCTTCTGTGTTTTTAATAGATATTCTTCCATTGTCTCTTCTGTCCTAGAGATGGTTGCAATTTACTACTGTACTAATCTCTGGATTCAATCACTCCCTCTCTTTAGCTTCTCAGTCTTTTCATCACTTGAATAATCAATTTGTTTTATTCAATTCATTATATTTGGAAGTGTTAAAGTGGTTTCTGTTGCATTCCTGGACCTTAACTGATATGATTACTATAAATAGTACAGAAACCTAGAATCATTTTTATAAAATAATATCTTTTTTCTTTATATCTAGGTTTTAGACAGCACAAATGTTATAATTTTAAAAATATTTGCCTAAATTTGTTAAAATGATTATCAATGTTAGGCATATTCTTTTCTGTATAACTTATAAGTTATATTTAACACTTATTAAAATCACAGCAAAAGGTGAGTCAGAAGAACAAAAATATCCATAAAACATGTTTAATTAATGGAATGAATTTATGAAATATTCCATATTCCATAAAACATGTTTAATTATTAAAGATATATGGTGTTTATACATGAAGATACATAATTCTAATTCCGTACTGCTGATCCTGACATTTAAAAAAATTATTAATTAGTCAAAAACTAAACCAATACATATACATTGCAAAATAGAAATATATATTAATTTGCACATTTTTCTTTCCCACTTATTGAGTTTTTGAGACCATAGGTAAGGATAATAAAATGTTCAATGATGCATTTAAAATTGTTAATGCCTTTTTTAGTGGACTGTCCAAATACAGATTTATCTACCAGACAGATTCATGTTCACCATTTAGAATGAACTATAATGAACACATTTATCTGTATCTTGATCTCCACTGATACGTTTGACTAGACGAGTAACCTTTTGAAGTGTCTCTGATCAGTCTACATTTCAAGAATGATCAGTTACCAAGACTGCACAGTCTAACATCATCCATGATGAAGAATTATTCTTTCAAAGCTAAAATTAAAAAAAAAAAAAAAAAAAAAAAAAGCAGAGCAGGGGAGAGAAAGAATGTGGTGGAAATGAGGATTTTCCTTCCAGTTCTACTTTATGAATGTACTTACTTGATACATGGGAGGTATTATAAATTGTTGGCTTTGCTAACTACCCTAACTGCAATCTCTGCTGCTGGGCTGTGCTGTGCACCTGGGAGAACTACTCCACCAGGCACACTGGGAAGGCCTGCACCTATACCACCTCCTCATCTTAGTTCACCAAGGGATTTTACAGAGTATGGCCTAATGGTAATCTAATTAGGGTGTTTTTTCCATTCATAACCTTAGTGAATTCTCTATGATAATAATCCAATACAAAAATGCTTTTATAGCCCATGAACTGATGTCACCTGATACTGGAGTAAAAAAATAAGCATAAGGCACTCCCAAGGGAACATTACAAGGTCTTTGGAGATCTTAGAGAAAATATAAAATATTAATATAACAATGTCTTCATGATTTGCAGTGAGTTCCAAAACTCTTGAAGTTTTGCGAAATCCGAAAAATCTAATGAGAACATCAATTCCTTTTTATTAAGTCATATGAAATACCAAATATTTGACCATTGTTGACCTAAAAAATATAAATTTCCTAAATTTCAACATGATAGGGTTCTAGAAACTACAGCAAGATCACTTGTTAAGCATAGGAGACTTCACATATATGTAAAATTACCTAATGCCATTTATAAAATAGAGATAATCAACCAATATCTACAAAGCTAGACAATTAAGTTAGTGTACTCACCCTAGAAACCGTGCTGTATACCTCATTGTTGAATATCATTATGGTCATCTTTGAAGTCCTCCCCTTGTGAAGTTATGCACAAAAGGCAATACCTAGTTCACACCTCAAAGCATTTTTTTCTAGGATGAGCTCTCAAATTTAATTGTCAGAGCTCATATGACTCTGATGGCCATTTCAGAAAAAAAGTTCCAAAATTTCTTTGGAGGGTGAACTGGTATTGGTACCAGCTTCCCAAGGGGAGGACTTCAAAAGTGACCACAATTATATTCAGCAATTAGGTATGTAGCACTTTTTCTTGGATGAGTTCGCTGCATTAATTATCCAATCTTGCATGAATTGAATTCACCTGGACTCTAAAATATGGAACTGCCAAAAAACATAGATTTCCTAAGGCATTACCTTTTCTCTCTACTGACCTGATGCTCTTGGAAGATTTCAAGGTCAGTGTGCCAGTCAAGCAAACCTATATAGGTGAAGAATCCTTTCATCCTGACCACTCCACTCATAACAACATGCCCAATTAGACAGGAAAAAATCTGAATACTTTCACCAGGATTTTCACCAACTAGTTTTGCAAATTTTAATAACTCGACATTGTTCACTTGGAAGGAAATGTGGTTAACCAGACCATTCTTAAGGTTCTTTTCATTCTTTGAAAAACAAAAACAAAAGACGTTTCACCATGTTTCTGTTGTGAGCAGCGACCTTGCTGGCAAACTATCACTTATTTTTACCTCTTGAAGCATTCTTTTGAACTCAACTTTCAACTTTATTAGGGCCCAAGAGTGCTTGATTATTTTTACCTGATTCCCACAATTATAATTCATGTGAATCTGATTTTATGTTACTGTGACATTCATGTGAGACATAAAAGCTAGCAAATGTTTTTAACAAACACTGCAGAGTTACAAGTTTAAGTTTAAGCTGACTGTTCTGGGTATGTTTCTCTATGCTTTTTATTTTCACAGTTCTCTGAGGGATACGAAATCACCTGCAGTCTACACAAATGCCATTAGCGTGTCCACTCGTTCATGGCAGAAGCCTGAGAATCTGACACTGTCTGCAGTGGGCACAGCCTCATCCAGAAACCTATATGTGCTCATTATTGCTTCTGTGACTGCTGAAGGAACTACAGAAGCAGGGAAAAAAAAAAAAAAAAAAAAAAAATTACTCTTCCCTTCATCCCTTTCAGGCTCGTATCAGCACTTTCCGTTAGCACAACTGGGCTGGAAATCAGTTGCCAAGGGATTATGGGATGCACGTTTGCTGGCATCTAGCCCCTGCATTTTAGGGGAATGCATGGAAGGATGAGAATGAATCTGAGAGCCCCAAAACAAGTATCTGATGGTTTACCTCTGTGATTCTCGAGCACCTATTCTTACCATTGTGTTCATCTTCCACACACATGATACACGAACTACATATGCACTCACCTAATAAGGTAACTACTCTTTGTACAAATTAAGTTGCTCTCAAAAAAACAGGAATAAACAATAACCCCCAAATTTCCATATTCATTTCCACGTTAATTTCTCTTCTTGATCATTCACTATCCAACTATCAATAGCTATTTATAGATTTTATTCAAATATCTAACAGTTTGTATTCAACAAACTAAAGACTAAACTATAATGTCAACTGCTACCAATATTCCTAATAGGAAAAAGTAGGTGAAAAGGAAAAGTAAATAAGAAAAAAAATTGATAATGAATACACACGACCATATGTGTAATATTGATTAAAAGCACATATATACAAATAACAAAATAGATGCTATTTTTATAAATGTTTAACTAGCTATGCTTAATATTAATAATTGTATTAATTATGTAAAGATATGTAGTGGAGGAAAATAAGAGAGAAAGAAATAGAGATAAAAGCATAAATTCTTAAACATTAAGACATATTTACAAATTAGTACCTTAAAATCCATTGAATCATTTTTCCTCCACAAGCTAGTCTGTACAAATATGCACTCGAGCCAGAAATCACATGCGGAGATGCTTGCAGTATTTTTCAAAACTGTTTCAGAAAGTTCACTGCAGAGTAAAGGTCCATCAACTCACTGTATATTTTCTACAACAATCACTTATTGCTTTTTATTTATTTATTTATTTATTTATTTATTATAGATAAAAATATGCACCATATTGGGCCACATCTATGCTTTTTGAATGAGAGAAAACTAAGGAAATAATGCTTTTAAGAAAATGAGGAACAGCAGCATATCTCTTAATCAGGAAATTTTCTATACTGTAAGGGAAAAAAATCTAAAACTTAAATGGCTACATAGTATATTGGACAGATGTTTTTTAAAGGATACTTATGTTGAGCAATTTCAGAGAGCAGAGGATTCTGTTCATCAATGCTACATAATCTTTGCAACATTCTGAATTTTATTTTTTCAATATAAAACCATCAAAAATAGTTTATAATAACTTGAATATCTTCAACAAGGTATTTTATGAGTTCATTTTCAAAGTGTCAAAAGAGGAAGCTCTTTTGAATTACAAAGCAGAAAATAACATATAGTTTAAGGTGTAGGAAGAATAAAAAATCATTTTCTTATGTAGAATAATATTTTACTAATTAATAGCTGATGTATGTATAAGTATAGTTTTAGTATTTATTAAAAATGCAGATTGAACATTTCTAGCAGAGGGATTTTAGACCCAATATTTCCACATTTTTCAGATTCTGTGGATATTTTGAGAGCTAGGTGTCTTCCCGGTGTTTCTTCAGCTATGCTCATTTAATTATCCAACAGGAATTTAATCTGTTCAAACTTACAAATACTGTACATAATTCAATGATTGGTGATAATATTGATGCTGCCTACCAATGATCATAGTAACAAAGTAACAAAGGAAAGTAACCCCACGTAACAAAGTAACAAAGGAAAGTAACCCCACGTGAAAGCATGGACACAAGTAAAAAAAAAAAAAAAAATTCCACACTATTATTTAATTTAATATGTAGACTTGGATATGTTAGTTGCATTTGTTCTCAATACTGTTTTCAAATTATTTGAGGAGTTAGGAAGGAGAAAGTGAAAAATAAACTAAAATTTAGTTTATGCAGATTGACAATAATATTAACTTTAGTAAAACACCTAAAATTCAAATTGAAAGGTGAAAATAATTTCATTTATAAAAGGAAATTAATTTCTGAAAACCTAGTTTGGTAATTTTCATACTATTAATATCCAGACTTTGTTTTTTTTAACGTGAGTCCAACCCGATCTTTTGCAGCCTGTTACTTGCTTCTCAGGTATGTGCTTTTAACCAAGGACTAATGTTTTCTTAGACGTCAGAACAGGAGTTGTTTGTGCTGTTAATAACCTTCGGACTCTTCCGGATGTTACTTACGCGTGATACATAATTCGTGAGGAAGAACTTTACTCAACAAACAGTGCAACAGTCTTTTAGGGATAAGTACATTTCCAGTTGTTTTCTACTGTTATTTGTGACAATTCTAGAAATTTACCTCTTATAAGTTGAAGACCATTGCTTCTTTGGGGGCATTAGTAGTGAAAGCAAAAATGATGTGTTCCCCATGTGGTGCCTGACAAACTTTTACCAAGGTAAAATTTGAGAAATTTCCAGTTAAGCAGTAATGTTCATGTGCCTTCATTCAGGAGGAATTTCATCATTTATCTGCTCACATCTGAAACTGTCTCTCCTTCCTTTGAAGTGTCTTAAATGTTATGTTGAATACCTGAACCTGTCACATTGATAAGAATGTATGCCATTGGTCAACATCTTATACAAATTTATCAGTGTATTTGCTTTTTTTTTTTTTTCCACTAACACATTTATAGGAAGGATAGTGGCTATGCTTGTTACTAATTATCCTCTCGCAGCACCTAAAACATGCTTTCTTTTTGAATGACACATAAGGGGATGAATTGAATATAAATAAGGCAAAGGCATAAGTAACTGTAGGTATTTTATTCGACCCACATTTATTGAATTCCTCACTATGAAAAACTGCGATTTTGATGTCGGAGATACAAAGCAGAATTTTTTTTAAAAAAAAATTGGTGTAGACAGGAAATCACCCCAAAAGTTAAAATTCAAAGCAAATTCAAAAGTTAAAATTCAAAGTAGAGAAATACATAAAATACAGTAGTAAGAGCATGGAGAATGTGTGAAGGATAATGTTAGAAATTGACAGAGGTCATGAGGCTAGAGTCTGAACTTCAGGTATAGAGAGATTCTTAGGTAATTACTTTTATTTTTGTAAAATAATCCCTAGCTCCTTGGTAATAAGACTCATTTATATATACTGTTTTGTCAATATGCAAGAATGATTTACTCATGTGAAGGCTATATTTATACTAAGTGTAATGACACAGTTGATGATAATGAGGGAGCTTTTAGGTATTAGTTTTTGCTGAAAAGGAAGACTAATAACATAGCTATAGTTAGTGTACCCTCTTATTTCAAGAGCAGATTTATTAATTTGTTTTATTTATTTATTTTTTTGTGTGTATGGTTTTTGGCCAGGGCTGGGTTTGAACCTGCCACCTTCGGCATATGGGACCAGTGCCGTACCCCTTTTAAATCCTACCCACAATGCATCCCAACCCAGAAGGCTCAGAGTTCTGGTTGTAGTCCTGATTCGTTCAAGCAACACCAGTGAAATCAATCTCTGTACAGGTTCATCATCTGTTTTCATTTACTCCAAAGGCTACACTTAAGAGGTAATCCAGTGTGGCCCGTTTAAAAATTCCATGTTGCATGCTCTCGTAAGTCAGCAAAATTGTGCCCTTTCGTCTCAATACTGGCTTGACATAACAATTTATTTTCATAAAAACACAAAAAGGAAGGTTTATAATCCTTTTACTAAAGGCACATCTTTTCCTTAATATTTGGAAATGATTTTTAAAACACTTCTGAATTTTCATTTTATAGCCCTGTTTTGGCCAGGATTTTAGATAAATTAGAATAAATTCCACTAAAGCATTGTTTGAGAAATGTGGACGTCTAGGCTCCAGGTTTGTTTTTTGGATTTTTTCATAAGTGCAGGAACTGCTCTCAAACCCATACATGCCTGGCCTCATCGGTTTATAACAACAAACTCAGATTGTATTTCTCTTATATAAACAAGTTCTTAGAAGAAAAGCCTTATACCAGCCTAGCGGAAGAAAATTATCCCCGAAGTGTTTTCCAGCTACACCTGAAAAATTTCCTCCGTCCTTCCATTCTCCAGCATTTGCAACCGTACTATTGGGCTGCTGTTTCTACAGCTGCTTGACCCTTTGTGGACAGCTAGATTTTTTCAGGATAAATGTTGAGGGCCTCAATACTGCCTCAATGAGAGGACAGTGTCCTTCCTTCATACAAAGTGTCACTCCCAACTGCCCAGGACCACCTCACAGTAGATGAGCTGAAGTGGCAACGATCAGCCATGTTAGCCTCTTCTCAGATTGCAGTTTAGAAAGAAATTTGGAAGTGGAAATGGAAAATGGAAAACTACCTTTTACAGACTCTCTAATAGACAGAATTTCAGATGCAAATTAGAGCTCGCCAATTAAATATATTCCCAAAAGATTTGGAGGGCAGAAGTGAGGTTGCTGCTTCTACCGTTGCTAGCAATCTGGCCATGGAGGTGTGCAGTGTTCCCAGACCATGCTGCACTCACGAGTTTGGGGGTTGCTGAAAGGTAAGTGTATGGAGTAGCCCCTGGACCCTGAGATTACTGCTACATGGTGTGTACCTGAGCCTGACCACGTAAGGGCAGCTTCCTCATGCTCCTCCATTTTCACTGCGACAGAAATAACTGTTCTTGTGGCTGGATAGCCCATTAAGCGGTGTGTTGTGAGGGTTGATTGCTGAATGTTCAGCCTACAGTCTTTCCAGCACTTTCCTGTTCTGAAACCTCTTCTAAAATAACTAGAGCGGTTGCCGTTTCCTACAACTGAACTATGAACTGAGACGTTCATTTTGAGTCTTACTCATGTCTGCCCGAACCTAGCTACCTTCAGAGACCTTTTTTGCTTCATTTCCCTACATTTACAGCTGTTGCCATGACTGATGAATAGTACCCTCATTTTGGTAACCACGTTTCCAAACTGTTTCATTGTGGCAGAGAATATTTGAGTATTATTCCTGAAATAGTTCTGGGACACATAATGTCTTGCAAGCAGAGATCTATCTGCTTCAAATCATTAAAAAAGGAGGAAGGCCTCTACTTCACCTACCAGTGTTCTGAAAACCTATTAATTGTTCTAGAAGTGACCTCCCCTGGAATGGTTGCCACGGACAGCATCACTTCTTTTCAGCTGACACTTAACTCCTCACACATCAATTTTCCTGTGTTTCCAAGATAATCATTATCTAGACTGACAGGTGCACAATTCCTGTACAAAAACTACCCTACACCTAGATAAATTAGCTAATGTTAAAATAAATATTTTGGATTTTTTCACTAAATTCATTTTAGGCAAGATGATATATTCCTTCTGGAGATTGAAAGGAACTAATATGTCATTCATTTACCCATATATCAGATTTTGACTCTCCAAACCCATAGATTGTTATTTTCCTAATTAATGTGGTACTTTGTACACTTGAGTGTTTAATGTTTTAACTTCATAATGGAATTGTTTTGAGATTCTATATTCTTAGTTATTGATATATTCCCCACCTGGATCCTCATGCCTTAGCTGGAATGTACCTTTTTTCAGTGGGTTCAGGCTGCTGTAACACAATACCATACGCTGGGTGGTTTATAAATAACTGAGATTTATTTCTCACAGTCCTGAAAAACAGCGGCAAAGTCCAAGATCAATATGCTGACAGATTCCGCATCTGATGAGGACTCTGTTTCCTAGTGCACGGACAGCTTTTCACTGTAGTCTTTTCACTATATCCTCACGTGATGGGAGGAACATGTAGCTCCCTGGGGTCTCCTTTACCTAGGCAGTAATCCCAATCATAATGGCTGTGCCTTCAGGACCTAATCACCTCCCAAATTCCTCATCTCCTAATACCATCAGCCCAGAGATTGGAATTTCTACATGGGCACTTTGGAGGGGCACCAATATATAGGCGGTGGCTTACCTACTGTATCCATTTATAATTTGATTGGTAGATTAAAGGTGGCTATTAAATCTGAGGGATAGGATCTAATTTCCTTTCCTTAGAAACCAAGAGTGCCTTGCTTGTCTAATAGGATGCAGAAGTGACATCTTGGGAATCTGGGGATACATTATATCAAGGCTTATAGACTCTATCCAGATTGGGGGGGGGGGAGACTTGCTTCTGGGTATTTTCTCTCGAAGTCAGCTGCCAGGAAGCTGTGCAATGACCCTGAGACCGCCACGAACTCAGAAGCACAAGCACAAGCTTTGTGGGCCTTTCCAGGGATGAAATGCCACATGAGGGTCAGGGGCTGGAGGGGGCAGACTGAGGCTGGCCAAGAGGCTCTGAGGCTCGGAGGTGGGTGCAGATGAAGCTGCTGTTCAGGAAGGGGATTCTGCCACTCTCAGTTTGCCTAGCCGATTCCTCAGTGATCAAAGATTAGCTGTCCAATCTCCTTACAAGCTTCTGGCTTCTGATACTGTAAATAAAATTTTAAAAAATGGTTGTTTTAAGCCAGCAAGTGTTGACGTGGTTTCTTCATTTAATACATATCTTCAGAAATTTTACTGCATGTTGTGTAATGCAAAAATGGCCAGGTTAAAACACCTGCAGAAAAAATTCCCTAGTCTAAAATGAAAACCTGGCCTAGTCCTGATGATAAAAACAAGTAAACAAATGGTTAGCAAAATAACTTTGTAAGAACAATATCAGAGAAATATAGTGTTACAGGAGAATAGATGAACACATATGTCACTATAACTGGAAAGTAGAGTAAGGGTGAAGAATAATAGAGAAAGAGATATCTGAATTGAGCCTGTGTATGGCGGTGGGAATCTGTTATGTAGACAAGGGAGTCAGGAACATTTCAGGTATATGCAAAAACCTAAAAGGTAAAGTGACACATAGTCCATCATGTGAGTGAAACGGTTGGTATGGACATGTGATATACAGTGTGCACAGTGGGGGTGGTAGGAGTTGAGTTTGAAGGAAGAAGAACATTAACAATAATGAAGAGCCTTGTGGGCCATAAATAGTATCCTGAAGGTAACAGAGAATTTTAAAAGAATTTTAGAAGTAGTCAAACCCTTCTAAAATATAGCCCCCTAAGTATTTAACAGTTCAAATATAATACAAGTATATTTCTCATACAATTGAAAAGTTCAAAAGGTCCAAGGCAGGTCTAAATTAACTAGATCTGGAAAGATGAAAGAGAAACAGTGCTCTGCTCTGCTCGGTCAGTCACAGAACAGTGACGTAAACTCTGCTGTCCTCAACAACTACATCCAGGGGCACTCTGGGAGTCCAAGCCCAGCGACAGAAGGGAAGGCTCATGGTCAATCAGACCTGCAATTCTTTATGAGCCAAGCTTGGAAGTGCCACATGCTGCCTCCCCCCACGTTGCCCTGGTTAGAAATCGGTATCAGGGTGACCCCTAACTGTAAGAGAGTCTTGGAAATGGAATGTAGCCAGGTGCCCAGAAAGAAGAGGAATCAATTTCTCCTGAACAGCTAGCAGTCTCTGTCACAAGGGCAAAAGTGATAGATCTTGACAACTAATTAGATGTGGAGAAGTGTGACAGGGAAGATGTTCAGGATGACAGGCAGGTTTCACACCTGGGTGCTCATTATTTAATTAGAATAAGAAGTATAGAAAGAGAATATCTTATACAAGTTTTATTATCATTGGATCATGTTAACAGTAACAACAGGTTTCTATCACTTCTCCATTCTTTTTTTTTTTAAGATAAGACATCTGAACCGTAAGGAATCATGTAATTTCCCTCAGGTTGCACACCTACTGCATGACAGGCCAGGTATCTAATGGGTCTACTTAACTTCAGAGGTCATATCTTTCCCTGCAACATTCTAGTTAGAGCATTCAAGAAAAAGCCACCAATAGTCATGAAAAGGAAAGTTAGACATAAATTTGCTGCCTTGAGGGCACAGATAATATTTCAAACTGGGCCAATTTCTGAACTCTCCAAGAGAGAACTGTAAGACCAAGATGCTAACCTGAGGGTCATAGTCCTGAATCGCCCTGGGACACAACTCCAGAGCAGACACGGCTAAAGAAGACTGACAGGACAGGTCAGAACGACTACCTTGGAAAGCAGAGAAAAAAGTCACAGGAACACCCTCGATGTGGGAAATCTCATACTAGAATTTCTAAACAGAGGGCAATGTGAGGCAGCAGAATAACGTCTATAAATGTAGTTCTCAAATCCCCAAGTCAGGGTGTAATATATATACAGCTTGATGATCTGCTAGGCAGCACTAAAATCAACAAAATAAACCCCAGCAACTTGCACCAAGGTCATTACCTCCTATCAAAGAGTTTTCACTGAGCACTAAAGCATGCTCATAAACATTTATGTTTTATTGCTGCTTCTTACACCAAATTAACTATCAGCTGGTATCATGTTGGCCTTACCAACATCCACACCATCTCTCCACACAGAGGATGACTGTGTGTTCACAAAGCTCCTGTCTTCTTCCTCCGAAGCCCACGCCTGTTTCCCAGACTCCTTGGGGTTGAGTTTGACAATGTTGAGCACTGATCAACACCACGTGAGCAGACACACTGTGACACAACCCTAGCCCATAAACATCCCCCACGTGTAACGCCTCCCTCTGTGCTCTTTCTCCGTCTACCCCTGCATATAAATGATTCCAAGATCCTGAAGGATATCAGAGTCCCAAGATAAAGTGAGTGCCATACATCTGTCAACTGCAATGTGAATAAGAGTGACACACTCTAACACATTTAGGCTAATAAAATGCTGGAATTTTTTTATTAAAACATTTTGTTATTTTTTATTACAGCTGCTAATAATGTTACTTCAACTAATGCATGGAAGAGTGGTGAAAATTCCTATAGCACAGACATGAAAGCAAATATATTTTTAATGAGGTCGAACGTATCATAAGATGTGTGGATTTTGCCCATTGTGATCTGTGTTCTAGCCCAACAGTCCCCTTCCCTCCATTCTGCTGCCACCACGTGACTCCTTCCCCTCCATGAACTACCCACCAGGCAGTGAAGTGACCGTGCCCTTCCAGGGCTCTCATTATGAATTCTGCAGAAAGCCTTTTCTGAGAGCATGGGAAGTCAAAGCTATGACGAAGGGAAAGAAGTATGAGAGATAAGAAGAGAATTAGAATTTGAATGCAAAATTATAAAAGAAAAAAGAGAATTACAAAAATGGTGGCACAAAGGTCAAGAAGAAGTGGGATTTCAAGAAGCAAGGCATAATCCGCAGAGTCAGATGCTACAGTATAATTGGCTAGTTAAAAAAATTAAAGAGCTTGAATTTACCGAATGAGTTCACGAATGCCAAGCAATGTTAGGGAATATTTACTTGGTACCTAGAATGTGAGTCTGCCAGGCAGAGTACTAGCCAGAAAGCTGAAACAAGAAACAAGGGAACCAAGATTTTGCTTTCCCAGAGTTTCCTTTCTAAATGGATGGCTCTTAATGAGAGTTTATTTGAGGCATACTCAGTTTGGTCGTGTTGTTACTGAGTAGGAAAGAAGTGATCACAGCAGAGTAAAAGTGATACAGGGCAGGGGTGCCCCAGCCAGCTCACCAGCTTGGCCTGAGCTGAGCGAGGACCTGCCGTCGTCCCCACCCTAAGGGGTTAGCTCAGCAGCCCCTGGCAGAAGAATCAGCGGGTTGGGCAGGTGGCGCAGGAGACTCCACTAGTGGGAGGGACCAGACAACTTGTGGGGGGACAGCTCCACGTTGCCAGCTCCAGGAGCGGCATGGTTTCCCCCCCCCCCCCCACGCTGTCTCCCTCCCCTTGCACTTGGGACTAAACTGGAACCCCCATTTCACAGGCCTGGTCAATTTCATATAAGTTTCCTAGGCTTGGGAAGGAAAGGATTGTATCCATTTATTGTTGTGATACATATATATACCCCCAGACAAGGGACCCAGGAGGGGAGTTTTTATTCTACTTGGGTAGTGTACTCAGAGCTCTGGTGCTTTTTCTCTGTATACTTTCCTGTAAAATAAATCCTGTCTTACCACTGATCCATGGTCAGTGGATTTCTGCTTCTAATCCCAGAGACCAAAGACCTACTGAAGAAGAAATTCCGGTACCAGAAGGACAGTATATGAATGTGTAAGTCATTGTCAATATAGGCAGCTGGAGGACAAAGCAAGGGAGGAGTGTTGCAGAATGAGGCCAGAGGTCAGAGGCAAGATCAGAGGCAAAATCAACAAAGGAGGCAAGATGTAGGGCTCTATAAATAAGGATAAGTATTTAGATGGTATTTGTAAGTGCGTTAACAAATCATCAGAAGGCTTAATTCACTATTTTTGTTAAATTTTATTTTAATAGGTTTAGGGGGTGCAAATGATTTTTTGTTACATGGGTGGATTATTTATTGGAGAAGTCTAGATTTTTACTGTATCAGTCCCCTTAATACTGTACATTGTACCCAACAGGTAATTTTTCACCTTACATCCCACCTGCCCCCTTCTGAGCCTACAGTATCCCACATGTTGCTCTGTATAACTATGCAGTCCCGCTACTTAACTCCCACTCTGGGTGAGAGCATACAGTGTGTGACTTTCATTCCTGAGTTACTTCCCTTAGGATATCGACCTCTGGTGTCATCCAATTTGCTGCAAAAGACATTACATCCTTCTTTTTCTTGTCTCAGTAGTATTCCATTTTCTTTATCCACAAAACACTTCATGGGCATTTTGTTTGTAAATTATGCTCCTTTAAAAGAATATATTTTTCTTTCTACACTTTTACACTTCTGGGGAATTAAGTTTCTTGCTCTGGGACTGTTTGATGTTTCCTCATGACTAGATTCAGGTTATTCATTTTTGGCAAGAATACGATCTGCGCTGGTGGGACCAGAGTTTCAGGTTCTTGGTCTCCTGATTCAAAGAATGAATGGAAGGACCACAGATCAGTGGTAAGACAGGATTTATTCACAGAAACAAATACAAAAACTTACAAAAACCAAAGGTCCTGGCAGAGAGAACCCAGGAGGGGAACAGGGAACAAGCTTTCCTGCTCACTCTTCCAGGTCGATTCTCTGGCTCTCTGTTCAGGGGTTTATATAGTTGCAGGAGGTTGTTTTGCAAGAACTCAATGTTGACTTCTAGGGGGTGGGTATTTTCACCAGTTACAGCCAGTTGTCCATTCAACAGCAAGGTTGGAAACTCTCTGCCCCTGGAAACTCACTGAGGAGCCAGCAAGGTGCCAGCCATGAAATTGACCAGCCAGAAGTGTGTGGAGAGGAGAGAGCAAGGAGCCAGTGTCTCCCCAGCAGGTGTCTGGCCCTTCCAGCAAGCTAGTTCCTCCAGCCGGCAGCATCAACACCGCCAGGGCTAAGGTGACAGGTTGTGGTGCCACCTGTCCTGCATCATCTGGATGGCTATTCTTTAGGTAGATGAAAGTTACTGATTTTTGTGTGTTAATTGTATAGTTCTTGACAAATTGCTTTATTGGTTTTTTTATTTGTTTGTTTGTTTGTTTGTTTGTTTTTTGCTGTGGCTGGCCCTGTCCAGTCCCACACATTCTCTAGCACCACTCATCTGGAGAAGCTGTTCTGGATGCCAGCTGCTATTTTCTCTCCTTCCCAAGCAGTGTTTTATTGTTTTTATTATTGTGTTAGTGTTTGTCAGTTTTACCAATGATTATCTTAAGTTTCCAAAGATCACTATCATATCATCTATGAATAGAAATATTTTTCTTCTTTACCAAATATTTTGCCTCTAACTGACCGACCTTTTCGAGTTTCTTTGACATATATTCTATATATCCATCCATGTATGTCTATCATTCATTTTACATGACTGGATTTATTTTCCATACAGCCCATCAGAATGTATGTATAAATGTGTGTGTGCATATACATATATTTACTTATTTATTTGAAGTTGGACAATTAAGTCCATGAACTTGTCCTAGAATAGTCCAACCTCATATATTGAGGTTATAGCAGTAGGTTTTTACAGTAGCTATCACGACTCTTCTCTACGTCTTATCCATGTTTAACTTTTGCAGTTTTGTCCTGAATTATATGAACCTCTGTACTCCTTTCTTAGGTTGTTTTAACTATCCTGTGCCACCTGTATTTCAAACTGGCGTGGAAGGCAACCAGCCATTAGAGGAGATACATACATTCTGATGACTCTCTTAATTTACCAAGGAACCCAGAGGCTTTAAATTTCTGTCAAAAAAGGCAGATACTGCTTTTCATTCCCATCACTTAACCCAACTCCGACAACTATTTCAGTTTTCACTCTACCATCTTGTAATTTCCCACTTTTTCAATTCTTTTTTTTTTAAATTTATTTATTTTTTTATTATTAAATCATAGCTGCATACATTAATATGATCATGGGGCATCATACACTAGCTTCATAGACCATTTGACACATTTTCATCCCACTAGTCAACATAGCCTTCCTGGCATTTTCCTAGTTATCGTAGCA
>CAUYPK010129145.1:0-16834 GCA_963574355.1 Loris lydekkerianus | reverse complement strand
TCATTTTAATGACTAGGAAAACAATTCAGCCAAACTCAGAAAGCTCTTTAAAATAAGAACATCCACATCTATGGTGCATCTTAGAATGGGTACAGGTGAAACTTACTAAATGCAGAATACAAATGCCTACATACAGTAACTAAGAAAATGCCATAAAGGCTACGCTGAACAGTTTGATGAGAATACTTCAGACTGTATATGAAAGCAGCACATTGTACCCCTTGATTGCACTAATGTGCACAGCTATGATTTAACAATAAAAATAAATAAATTAAAAAAAAGAACATCCATGTCTTCGCCTTCCAAGGTACATTATTGTGAATATTAAGCACCAACCATTACATTATTATTATTATTATAATTATGACGTACATCAAAATAACAAGCACACACTGGGCACCAGTGTCTCAGGCAATGGGGCTGGCTGGCCGTGGGAAACTAAATGACATATAAAATGTAAATTATTCATCAAATTCATCATATCGTAGCCTTTCTTCTTATTATTATCCAGATGGCTAGAGCAGAGGTATGATGCTTTGTCATTGAGAATTGGTATAACAATAAATTCAACATAGAGGAAGAGGAAGAAAGAGAAGAGGAGAAGAAAGAGAAACTAAACATGTGGGCTAATATTTATTTAGCACCTACTCTGCACCAGTCATTACACTAAGGTGTTTATAAATGTTCTCTCTCCGTGCAGCGGGGACATGAGGGAATGGCTGTGGGAAAGGTGGCTGACAAAATGGCCCTGAGTATTTATGGAAGCTCTCGTGTGGATTTGATGTCAGGGTGTATCCTGGACAGCCGAGAAACACTGAAGAGTTTTTACCCAGAGAATAACATGTTCGTATTTGCATTTTGGAAAGGTCACTCTGGCAGTGCGGGGAGTAGATTGTACTAGAGAAAGCCTGGAGAGTGGGAGACCAGTTGGAAACATATGGCTCTGGGGATAATCCACGCGAGAGGTGCTAAAGGTCTGGAAAGAGGAGAGGATGGAGGGAGCGGGTGGAGTCTAGGGAAGCCTCCACAAGAAACTCTGGAGTCGTGAATTTGATGTAGTGACTGAGTAGAGGGCAGCAGTGGAATTTGGAATAAGGAAGGAAGAAGGCGTATTTACAGCTTGTCATTTTCCCTCTGAGTTTTGCATGTAATTGGTGATAATAATGTGCAGATGGATATTATTTACTCAGTCAAATACCGTAAAACTTCTAATTTTCGCACCTAACAAATATTTCTGTTTCTCTCTGTCTCTTTCTCTTTCACACACATATACATTCAGCAAGGGAAAAAAAAAGAAGTTTCCATTGTAAAGATAGAAAGTTTCCATTTAGAAGTCTTAAAGACTTAAACACACAGAATGTTTTATCAGATTCTCCTCCCAGGGTATCTCAATCACATCTTATCATCATACAGAAACATCTTCACAACATTAAATACCTATATACTCGAGTATAAGCCAACCCGAGTATAAGCTGACCCCCTTAATTTTACCCTAAAAACTGGGAAAACTTAGTGACTCAAGTATAAGCTGAGGTGGAAAATGCAGCAGCCACTGGTAAATTTCAAAAATAAAAATATATACCCAAAACAATTGCAATAATTGAGGAATCAGTACATTAAATGCTTTTCAATATTTATTGCTAAAGAAAAACTGTAAACTAGCAACAACAACTTTAAAACTTTAAATAAAGTGCAGAAAACCGCCCCCTCAAGCAGACGGCAGAAGGCAACTGGAGACTACATGCATTTGATTAGGTGCGCGCGGACGGAATCAAATAACCTGTATGACCCGAGTATAAGCCGAGTTCGGGTTTTTCCGCACAAATTTTGTGCTGGAAAAAAACTCGGCTTATACTCGAGTATATACGGTATATAAAGATCCTCCCCCAACCCTTGCCATAACTTTCTAGAACTCTGCATAGTAAGTAGCACTTAACATGCCCACCCAACAAATGTCTCCCACTAACCTCTTTGCTTAAACTTATATTAATTCAAAGTCTTTCTTGCTTAGGTCCATTTGAATTTGTAATTGAAATTAAAATTAACTCTAAATTTTAAAAAGAATGTCCTCGCCCTTTCTAAACTAATGTGATTCCTGTTATTAAACACCAGAGGGCATCTTTCAGTGAAAACCTGAATTTAGGAGGGAAGGGGCAGAGGGAGAAAGAGAGAAAAAGAGAGAAGGAATTTCATTACTAATGAAAGAAACTGATTTTTAGTGTGCACCCTTATCTACCGTGAGAAACATTACCATGGTAACAGCACCAGTTAAGATGATTGTATATATAGGTCATAGTATAAAAGAAGGAGCTTGAACATGTGGGGGGAAGAAGGAAGTAAAGTAAGATAAGAATATAGAAAGAGTGGAAGGAGGTAAACCAACCAGAACTTACCTCATTCTTTGCTAACAGCAGTTCACAAAATAACATTACATATTTTAAAGCAAATGCAGATCATAAATTCTAATTAAAATTAAATGGAGCCATTGCAATGCAGAATCCTAAGTGCCAACAATCTTATAAAGACAGAGGAACTCATTTAGCATAGCAAAACGAAGAGCCAGCTAAACTTGCGGTTGGGATATGTGTGTCTTTATTTAGTTCTTGTTGAGCAGGGTCACCTTGGAGAAGTCCCTTCATCTACTGCCTATCATGGGTTAAACTGGATGATGTCAAAATCATCTTTTACTCTTGTGCATGGTACAACAACAAAATCTATTTAGTAATACCTCAGTGTAGTTGATAGGTGGAAATAGAATCTCCCAAAATGTCAGGTGATTTTGATGGCCTTGATTCCTCTGCCAAAGGCAATCAAGTATCCTGTGCCAACTAAAAATCTAGTCAGCACTGCATCTTCTTTGCTTAGGGTGCAGGAGATCCAAAGAGAAGGTACAAAGATGACTCTGAGAATCACAGCTTTGTATTTCCCAAACACAAGGAAAACAAGTGCCACAACTATTAATGGTGAGTCAACCAGCATAGGATAAGAACTGTGGGGTGCAGCAAGATTGTGTTTGAAGTCCAGGTTTACAACTTAGCAGCTGTGTGATCGTGGATCATGACCAGACCCATCTGAATGCTGGTTTCATCCTCTGTAAAATCGGGAAAATAACATCTACTTCCTAGGATTGTTGAACTATAAGATGAGAAAACTGATTAACCTGTTAACTAATTCAACAAATATTTAGTAAGTTCCTGGATGTGCTTGGCACTGTCTCAAAGAGTGTAGATAAAGCACTGACAAATCAGATAATATTACACATGTGAGTACTTAGGACAGTGAGGGACTTAGAACACACTTGGTGAAAATATCTGTCCAAGGAATGATGCCCTGCTTCTGTTTCCCTACACAAAACACACACCATAACCTCCACCCTGTGCTTGGCGCCTTTGGGAGACACAATCAGTACGCTGGTGATGATAACCCTTAACGAAAGAAGTCTCAGAGCACCTGCTCAGTGGACATAGTGGGTGTAGGTGATAAGAAATGAAAGCCAGTTGTTAATAGTCACAAGGAAGAAATTCAGCACATTTGATCCCCAGCAATCTGCTGAGAAATATACCTCAGAGAATCCACATCACAAAATGTCAAGCCACATCAAATAGAAGTTGAAGTGAAGAAAACTAGTCCTCCAAGGGAACTCTGTCAAAACCTTTGTCTGTCTCTATCCTTTTAGAGTAAAGTGAAGAAAGTTTAAGACAGGATTAAGAATGAGGTTTGAGTGGTCATGCGAAGACAATTCCTGACAGGCACTGCCACCTGCATAGCCTAAACAGAGGCTGGCACCAGTGACAGAATTGAACCAAGTATTGGCATACCCAGAGATTAGTGTCCCTTTTTTCCCCTCTCTCTCCCTCATTTCCTCTTCATTTCTCTTTTATTCTAATTTCTCCTCTTCTTCCTCTTTTGCATTTGTTTTGACTTTATTCATTGCTATGAGTCAGATACATCTGACCTCTAATTAGCAGCATAATTGCCATTGAAGACAGCATCACTCATGTTTTCTGTGCCTTCACTACCATCCTTAGGCCAGGACAACTGTCGTTTTCTTTCTTTCTTTCTCAAAAGCAGCGGTTCTCAACCTTTCTAATGCCACAGCCGCTGTTCTAAATCTACACACCACTCTTTTGCCCTTGGACCTGTAGTTTAGCTGCTCTGGAATTGAAATTGGAAAATTGCCTAATAAATATGAGTTCACCTCACTTTGAAGACTGTGTGGGCAATGAAGGGTTCCATTTACAGCAGTGTGTGTTTTAATGTGAAGACACCAGTCCTGATCCCTCCCCCAAATCAAGACACTGCAGGAAGTCACTGCAAAGATATTTTACCTGTGTTTGAACTGCTAGTCTCTTTCCCTGTCTGTCTCTGAAGTCAGTTGAGCACTGCGAGCACACTCCTGGTTTCTCTTACACTTGAACTATGAAAGCAATATTCAAATGCACCTGTTTTTCAGTCCAATTTCCCTCCAGGCAGCCTTGGGCATACTTACAAAAACAAACACACCTCTTGTTTTATAGGAAGATAAAGCATCTGTCAGGTACCCTGAATTTTGGATCCCAGGACTTTTCCACACTCCCACGGGGCTTCTTCACATAGCTTTTAAATAGTAAATTCACTTGGCTAGAGTTTCTACACCTTTTAGGAGCAGGTTACACCTTCAAGTTTTAACTGTGTTATTGTTTACCCAAGAAATGCAAAGAGGGTTTATAGGGAGTTGTTTATCTACTGTATTGTCACAACTGGGACACGTTAATAACAATGAGAATTCATCTGGCATTAACTTGTTACTCCTCAGCTGCCAAGCCAGCAAAGCTGTGACACTGTCAGCACACAGTTCTCCCATCCATTTGACCATTTGACAAGGAGTGTCAAAAGTCCATTATCTGAATTACTGCCTAATACAGTTCCCAGCATGAAACTGTCCCTTTTCCAAGACTCCTGGTTTTGCTTCTGTGATCATCAGCGCCTTTGTTGTCACTGCCCAGGCAGGACACGAGTATGTCTAATTGCGGGTTCCACTAAAGAGTATCATCATCATCACCCCTATTATTTGTTTATCAATGAAAATGCATACATACAAAATATACATTTCCTGCTATACATTTATACATATTTATCCGTTGCCAGCAAAACACAATGCACACCCTTTGTTGCACAATCCGGGGTTCCTTACTTTGGAGTTGAGGAGTCTCAGAGAGTCGCCCTGCCTCCATCCAGAGATGCCAGAATTGCCTGGACTGAAGGGAGATGCTGGCCCACCCCAGCACCAGCCATGGGACCTGACTTCCCTGGGCAGGTCAGCTCCGGTGGGGGACACCTGGGTGGGGCACACCTGGGTGGGGCGGGGGTAGTGGCCTGCAGCGTGGCAACCCCAGGAGCTCTCAAGGCTCCCCACAGCTCCCGCCCAGGGAGGAGGCAGGGTGGGGGGACTCTTCCCCAGAGCCTCCCCCACCTCGTTCCCAATCCAAATTCCAATTTTGCAGAGGCCCTTTAGGTCGCTCCAGGGTTTCTCACTGGACTCCTGACTCGCTCACCTCTTGCCAGCGAAGCCCTCTGCGGGGCCTAGACCGGGCCGCGGCCAAAGGCGCCCGGGACTGTGGAGCGCGAGCTTCGCGCTGGAGTGCCGGCGGGTGTGTGGCGGAGCGTGGGGACGCGCGTGTGAGTCTGGCTGCGTGTACTAGGGATGGACAAATCACATGGCAGCAACACACCCAGTGCCACCCAGCCCCAGCGCTAAGAAAAGAGCAGGAAAAGCAAAACAAACAGAAAGGAAGAGAAGAAAGAAATGGGAGGTCAAGGTGGGGGACCCAGAGCTGGAAGCCCGGGTGGAGCCGCGCCTCTGCGGGGCTCCCGGAGTCTGGCTAGACAGACCTGGAGTCCTGGGTGGCCCCAGTCACAGACATGCGGTGCCTGTGAACTGCCATAGGGACACTGGAGGGCAGCTAGGACGGCAGCTTTTCTTCCCTAACGAGTTTACCTCTATTTCTCTGCTCTCTTCCCACCTCCCGCGCGGGGTAACTCTTCCCCCGGCTGCTTCCACACACCCAAGAGCCTGGTCTCATGGCCAGGCAATGCGGTTTGGCGGACCCTCCCTTGGACCATTCTGTGGCTCAGAGCAGCCACCAGGACAGCGATGGGCAGGAGGAGAAATAGATGCGGGCGCTGAGGGCACGGAAGCAGAGGGTGTGCCTAGTGTTGTCAGTAATTCTGGGGAATTATCTCTTCTCCTGGGCTAACCTGCACCGATCCCGCGGGGGCCTCCCCAGCGACGCCGGGCGGCGCGCACCGGTGGAATTTCTGCACGTTCTACCGGCGCTGGGCTTGGACTGCACCTGGCGGGCTCCGAAAGCTACAAGTTAGCTTTGCCCAGGTCCACAGACGCGGGCGGGGAGAGAGACCTTGGGTGCAGTAGTCCCCTATCTATGACCCCGAGGTCCGGCGGAGAACCCATTGCGAGTTGGGTGACAAAGCCCAGGCGCACTCTGGGACCTCCCATGCTCTGTGCTGGGACCCTGTCTCCCAGCCATGGAGGACAGCAGACCTCTCGCGCGGGGGTGAAATGAGATGGGGTTGCAGAAGGCTGCCCTCTCCGCTGTCCTGAGACCCCTTTCTCATTCTTTTCCCATCTGCTTCTTTGCAGTGGTCAAGGGACCTCAGTGCCCAATCTCGCTCTGGCGCCTGAGGGGGCTGTTCAGGTGGCCGAGCCTGGGGACCCTGGGGACCCTGGGGAGCCGGGGCGAGTCGGGCCTCCCCCACCCCAGGATCACAGAAGACGCGGTCAGACACCAGGGATGAAGTCTGAGGGGAAGGAGGGGCGAAGCGCCCCAGTCTTTTCCGTGAGGGCCTCTGGAGTGGGGGGCAACAGGGAGGTTGGTGACAGCGGACAGAAAGGAGGACTGGATGAGAGCGACGCCCAACCCGCGCCGTTCCCAGCTTGCGGTCTCCACATTCCTCGGGACTAGGTGACCTGCGGAATCCGCACTCCCGCCCTGCTCTGTGGTTCATTTGACCCTTCCTTGCAGCCCGCATCGCCTGCCCTCTGTCCTCCAAGCCCGAGGAGGCAAAGTTTCCATTTGAGAAGGTGCTCAGGTGGAGGACCGCTCTCCAATTTGCCCCAGTTCCGACCCTGGGTTCAGGGGACTGGGAGAGACCCCTCGGCTCCGGAGCTTCTGGCGAGGAGAGCTGCGGGCTGAGCAGCGCGGTGCTCTTACCTGCCGCCGGTTCAGCTCCGGTTGCCTTCCCTGGCTGCTTTTTGGTGAGGCTGGCAGACGCGAGGAGCCCTTCCCGGGTTCAGGGCCGAGGCCCCCGGGTGCGCGCGAGCTGCGCACTGTTTAGCGTCCGAAGCCAGCAGCCGGCTCGCTTTCTCTCTTAATCATACAAGAGAAAAGGAAAGATTAGTTGGTGCCGCGACACTGGAGGGGTGGGGCGGGGGAGGCGGGGAGAGCGCACCCAGAGGCTTTGGGCGAGAGCCGCGGGGCTCGCTCGCGGGCTGTCCGAGTCCCTCGCCCCACACCGGTCCCAGCCACTTGGCCAGTCTGAGACCAGTTAGTGGTTTAGACTGGAGTTAAACTGACGCTGCCCCCGCCCTCCACACCAAACCATCCAAGGAAAAGCAAACAAGACTTTCAAACCTGGCTTTCACGAAGAGTCTGGAGTCCAATATACAACCCAGACCTGGAGGCACTGGCGAGCAGGACTGGATTCATTTCTTCACCAAAGTGTTTGGGGAAGTAGGATTTAGTTTGGGAGGCAACACCTATCCCAGTGCATCCCAGTGCCTCCGGAGCTTTCCTAGTGGAATCTGCGGTTTCCAGGCTCTGGACAACCCGCAGCTTGGCTCGCGGGCGCGCGAGTGTGTGTGTGTGTGTGTGTGTGTGTGTGTGTGTGCGCGCGCGCGCGCGTGAGTGTGTGTCCGCGAACGCTCACTCGTGTAAGTCTTCTCCCGGGCGCCTTGATATAGCAAGGGAGTGTGTCTGTATCGGTGCTTGTGTGTTCGATTAGCTGCAATGGGCGGATAATTTCTGGGGAGAACATTTACAATTTTCTTTCAACATGACAGGATCAGTTGCCTTTGGAGGCGCTCCTCCAATGAAATCTTTCCTGCTCTCTGATTTGGCGGTTCTTCCAAGCAAATATGACAGTCTTTTCTCCAGGCTCTTTCCTGCTCCTCTCCATTTCCATCCCCTGAACCTAGCTCTCCATCTGCAATTTCTACCTCAGAACCACCCCCCACCCCCCAGGTCCCATCCCTCCAAGTGTACGGCTGCTACAAAGGTGACATGGCACATTGGGAAGAAGGCGGTGTTGCTTTTTGGTCACTGAGGATTCTTAAGCCCAGTTTTTCCAGGTGGGAAAACGTTAGATTAAATCCACGACACTTATAAATATATAATCGTGCTGAATTATTCACAGATCGTTTATTTCTTTAGGAGGTTGGCAAATGCTTTGGAAGAACGGGTAATTTTTTTTTTTTTCTTGTTTCAAACACAGGGCAATGACCATATTTTCTTCAACTAATGAGCAGAAGACAAAATTTATTTGTTGCTTCGGGGAATTTGTGATCTCCATAAAAAATGTAAAATGCAAACTTTTTGTGTTTGGACTAATCTTCAATTTTTATTTCTTTATTTTAATGAGAAATTCCTTCCAAGAATGTGTTTATTATTTTCAGGTACTAACCCCATTCAATGTACATACAATGATATGATTCTAAAATATGGCTGAGGATGAGGTTACTTTAGTAAAGCATTTGTTTATATAAAGGTAACAAAAATAAATGAAATATGGGCTGCATTTTTTTCTCCTACAACTTCACTCTAATGAAAATATAGGAAGTTGAAACCTTAAATTGAATAACCCCTCACCACTTTTTTGGGTCCCAGAGAGAAAGAGCAAGTTAAAGATGCATTGTTTTAATATAGCCAATTAAATCCAGTTGAAATCTTTATGCCCAGGCATTTGCTAGGTATTAAAGGACATCCAGAACAGCAAAAGCCACTGTTCCTATTCTTTACAAGCTTCCATTCCTGTTGGGAAGAAAGACATCCAGGTGAAGCCCCTGGATAGCAGTTGACAATCAAGATGATTAATTATACAGTGATATAAATCTATTAATAAATGGAAATCATGAAACTGTACATTTCTGCTCTTTCTGTTAACTCATAGCTATCACCAAGCAGGACCTGACACAAATTTGACTTTGCTTGATTGAAGTCATCCTGAAATCAAGCATTTATAAGACTGTGTCTCTGCCTCCAGCCTCTGCACTCACATTGCGCCGTCGCTGGGAGGTTATAAGATTCCTGTTAGAAAATCAAAACAGCCTGTCCAGCCCTGTTCTCAGTCTCTGCCAGCATTTATTATATTTTATTAAATATCCGATTTTCTCATTTCTTTTCCCTTAGTTGCTCTTTTGAAAATGAACTCACACTTTCCTTCCTTACTCCATTCTCTCCATAAACCCTTGCAGTTTCTTAAATATTTTTGAACACACACACACAAGCACATATGTGAAGGGAAATAACTCCCTGACCAGAAATAGAAACAAAAACTCTGTGATTTGTTCTATTTTTTTCATTCATATCATTAGAAATAGTAAGCCCTCTTTTACTAACAGGGCTACCCATTCAAAACAACTAATAAAGTAAATAGGCAATGAACGAGGGTTAACAATATTCTCTTAAACATCAATAAAACAGTCTATGTGTACTGAAGCACCATGTTCAGTATAAATCGTGATACTTAAAGACTTTTAGAGAGAAGCTATCAACCAAGGCAGGATTTCAAGAAAACAATCATCAATGATGTCCATTTTCTTCTTCTAGATCATCACTGAAAATATGTTTAAATATATACCTGTAGCTTTTTCACTCACTTTGACCATGGATAAATTATTTGATTGCTCTGTTACCTCAGTTTTTTATCTGCAAAATGAGTATAGTAATAGTAATATCCACGTGGGTTGTTATAATGAATACTAGAGTTATTTCCTATAAAATTCACAGAAGAATGCCTGTCATCTAGCAAATCAACTATAGATATGACTGTCAGTCAAGATTTAAAAGTGCACTTTCTGTGTCCCCCTTGTGACCCATGGAGAGAAAGCATTTAGAAGTGAGTCTTGCCAGGGGAAACATGCTCATCACCATCACGCACTTAGCATGTTAAATAGAATCCATCCTAACTTTGACTCCCTCCTTTTCCCCTTCTAGCTTCTCCTTCTATACAAGAAATGATCACGTGTATCCTGGGCTTTTTATTTTCATCTGTTAAGCCAGTTTACTTCCCAAGATAAAAGAGGACTGCCCGTCCAAGAATATAGCTTTTGCAAATGTTAGTAACTCTTGGTGTGGAACATTTTCAAAAGTGCTCTTTAAAGACTTTGTAAAATGTTTCTATTTTCTTTTCTTTATCTGCATTTCTATTTTCCACCTCAAAGAACTCTAATAAATTAGTAATTTCCACTTATGAAGGCAAACTTCATTACCTACAACCTCATAATGCTAGTTTCAGATATGTGCTGCACAGCTCCTAGTGCCTGTAGGGGATGACTTTGAAACTTTGACAAAGCTTGCTTTTGAATAAGAGTGTAAATAAGGTCACCACTAACATGAGGAGGAGGGCAGCTATGGGGCTCATTCCTGGGAATGTGGTACATATTTATTATGCCACATTGATTTCAGTGCAGCAATAATTAGGCTTCAGTAATTAGATGCACAAATCAGCACTCTATCATCATAAATGGATTAAGAAGGTGACAAGTTCAACACCAGTGATTTTCCATCAGGTATGGCGATCATAACATTCTTTTTTCTTTTTCTGTTTTCAAGGAATGGAGAATATAAAGGTGAGGGTTGCGCCCATTTGGGGAAAACCAGCCACGAGCAGAAGATCTTGTCTCAGCCTTCATCTCCCACTCACACAAACTATTTAAGAAGTGAACCAGGAAAGCACAGTATTTATCAGCAGGAGGTTTGGAAAAGGCGGGCTGATTTATCTGATGGATGCCAAAGGGAGCTTTCTTTTCCTTGACCTCAGTTTGAAATATAACAATCCTTGGTTAAGAGTGCTTCTTCACCAGATAACAATGACTGTTTAAACTGGGTTGCTCAATATCCCTTACTGTTCTGAAATCTTAATAATAGCTTCATCATAGACATACTATTCTTCTTAGAGTTATTTATTTTCCAGACACAGACCTTCATAGGGAGTAATTTAAAGGCTTCTATTATTTAGAGAGAAAAAAAAAAAAATCTCTTTTCTTCTCCTCCTAAAACATCTTAAGTTTCTCTTTTCCAGGCCTTGCAATTGAATTTTTCACATAGAAATATGATTCCGAGTGGTAATATGTATTGGTATGCTGAAAACAATGTTTTGCTATTTTTTTTCCTGTTCTTTTTCTTTTCTTGAAGTTTGCCGTCATGGTGTTAATCAAAGCCTGAAAACATTTGCTGCTGTTTCATCTAAAATGCTGAAAACCCAGAGGTCTTTTGCAAATGGAGAATATGAAGAATGGAGAAAAGGGGGTGACGAGAAACCACCTGGTGAAGCATGAAGCAGCTCCAATGGTGATAAATCTGTGTTAAGAATACAGAAAGGAAAGGTCACCCAGGATGCACGTTTGCTTAGAGAAGCAGTTAGTGTGTGTGAGTTCCTCCTCCCAGGAGGTAAGCTGACCCCAGCTTCAGAGGTGAACCCTACAGACAGGCTGGACTGAAAAGTTTCAGCACTTCAACAACATCTACCTCGGAGTATATTTTGACAAACAGCTTAAATTTCCTCTTGCTACAGGATAAGTTGGATCCTGGAATTTCAGATAGAGATAAGATTATAGCAAATTTAAAGTGAAAGTCTTATCAGACTATATGCATGAGGTCCCAGATTATTTAAATCAGGATATTGTGCTGGAAAGAGTCATCTAAGAATATTTAAAATCTTTTTGGTCTGTCAAGGATCTGCATTTACTCATGGAAATTTCCACAATTTCTCAGGTCGTGTAACATACCAGTTTTTTATGCTAACAAATATGGCCCTTCAAGGAAAAGCTGGTATTTCTAACACATTCCAAAGAAACATATCCTGGGAGCATCATAACATAGGGCAACTTTCTCTCTAAACTCAGCCCACCTGCTATTTCTTTAGAGTGACTGAGATAATTGTGATGTAAAAAGCAGCATTTTGCCAAGTAAGACTTAACTGAGTGTGACAGGTACCACAATAACGTTTTGTATAGATCTTCTTTGTACTTTATAGACACACTTTTTCACTTAACAGTGCATCTGAGGAAGCATCCACTAAAGCATCCCCTAATTACCTGTGCCTAATAAGATGAATCTTGGACACTTTGTCCTTTTTTCCTCATTTACTCAGCAAGAAGACTAGGTGTGGGTCTTAAGGACCTCATTTACAAAATCTCATGGGTGGTATTTTGTAAAGACCTTCATAAAGGAGTGAATCAAAGCCCTGGGCAAGGTTAAGGTACATGCCCTATTCCTACAAGACTTCCATTGACATGTTTTTCTAGAAATTGAGTTGATTTTGAAAAGATGTCCAACAGCCATATATTGGCAATCATTGGGCATCTTTAGTAATATCCACTCTGAAACAACCTTGAGAGCCTCGAATGCCAAGGCAAGAAACAAACAGCTGCTCCCACCTGATTGTAACACCCTAGACAAACTTCTTTCTTGGGCAATTTTCATATAAACAAGTTGGCATTGCTTTGCTTTCCTTCTAAAAGTGTTGTGAATTTCTGAGGGCCGTCCCGAGAATGCCGGATTTCATCTCTGACAGTGGAGTGTTGAGACTGACTTTGAAACAACAGGATTGGTTTAGCAAGTATTCATAGATTATTCCATATTCTCTTAGATATTAGGGCTACAAAAATAATAAGAAATGATCCCTTTCTTGCAGAAGCTAAAGATACAGTTGGAGAAAGCAAACATAAACAAAAATGTTGTTCTGAGACACCTTTGGTAAAAATCGTTGCTGTCATGACCCATGGAGGATTCAGGAAAGAACCTTGACCTTGACCTTCCCTCAGGGAGCTGATGCCAGAGGTGAATTTTATCTGAGTTACACTCTATCTGGGATTTGGAAGGTATGACAAGTTATATTTTATGAATGATGAAACAATTATAAGATTGCTAAAAAATATTTAATTACCAGAAATTCACTGCTAAAACAGTAGACATCTGTCAATGACCACAAAACAAAGCCTTGAGCCCATGCTTTGTAGTATCCACTGTGCACAATGTCTAATTTCAAGAGTTAATTAATTGAGAAGCCTAGAATAACCAGGAGTATCCCTACACAGGATGTTTTTTCCAATCTTCCAATTTCTCAGTAGCACCTTCTTTTTTATTATTACTTTTTTTTTCCTCTTTTGGTTTTTGGAAGCAATAAGCTAACTGCAAACTTAGCAATGAGTGTCTCTGGCACGTAGATATTCCTTTAATTTCTTGAGAAGAAAACTTTTGGCTATGGCTATTACAGCTTGTTCTAATTATACAGGGTGGCCATAAAGTTCGTGTGCAATTTAAAATAGTGTGCAATCTAAAATTGCACATGAACTCTATGGTCACCCTGTATAATGGAATTGGAGATGGGGCTAAACTGAAAACTGAAATGCAGGCCCTGTTCACAGAATGGGTGTAAAAGAGTGGGAAACGGTCTGAGCCGTGGTTTATACCTTCAGCTGGCATAAAAGCAGGCTTATCTCTGAGAACAGTCTCCCAGATTTCTATGCATCTTGCCCCAGCACTGGCCGCAGTGACCAGTGAGAGAATGAGAAAAGGGAAAGGATGCAAACTTTCAAGGTCAAAGTGAGAAATAGCCACCAGGTTCTAAGAAACTCAGATTTTTTTTCTTCCTGACCATCTAATTCAAAACTGCTCACACATTCTAAGCCTTTTTATTTTTAAATATCTCTTCAGACCCATTTGTTACTCTGTTCTTATACAGCCCAAGAATTGGTTGGAGATTTATCAGATGGTTTGACCTAAGCCCTACAAACTGGTGCTTCTGTGTATGTTGAGGCCAAGACTCCTTCTTTTTAAACCGATAAATGAATATTTCAGATCTAAGCAATGAACCTACTATCTTTTATCAGGATATATCCAATGCAGCAGGGGCTGTAAGAATAGTGGGCACTTCCCCAGTGGCCAAATCAGTATTAAGTTCAATTAATTTCAACTCTATCTTGATGTTATTAATTCCTTACAACTTGAACAATTATAGAAAACATTTCTCAGTATACCAGTAAACAATTATGATGATGATTCTCAGGAAAGACTTTTTTTATATTAAATCATAGCTGTGTACATTAATGCATTTATTGCAGCCCAATTCATAATTGCTAAGTCATGGAAAAAGCCCAAGTGCCCATCGATCCACGAATGGATTAATAAATTGTGGTATATGTACACCATGGAATATTATGCAGCCTTAAAAAAAATGGAGACCTTACCTCTTTCATGTTTACATGGATGGAGCTGGAACATATTCTTCTTAGTAAAGTATCTCAAGAATGGAAGAAAAAGTATTCAATGTACTCAGTCCTACCATGAAACTAATTTGTGGCTTTCACAAGAAAGGTACAACCCAGTTATAACCTAAGAATAGGGGGAAGGGGGAAAGGAAGGAGAGGGAGGGGGGACATTGGCGGAGGGAGGGTGATTGGTGGGAACACACCTGCGGTGCATCTTACAAGGGTATATGTGAAACTTAGTAGTTGTAGAATGTAAATGTCTTAACACAATAACTAATAAAATGCCAGGAAGACTATGTTAACTAGTGTGATGAAAATGTGTCATACGGTCTATAAAACCAGTGTATGGTGCCCCATGATCGCGTTAATGTACAAAGCTATGATTTAATAATAAAAAAAAGAAATTAGTATAATCCTATTACTTTGGTAGATTTTGTGGTTTTGAAGATTAAGAGAAATAATCTATTTAATAATGCAATAGGACATCAAATAATGAAAAACTACCTATATTGAACTATATGTTCCAGAAAACATCAACAAATGATATAAAAATTTTAAAAATTAAGAAAGAATAGAAATATAATTTTGAAAATTTTAGACAAGATCAAAATGGTAGTTTCCTAAAAATATGTAATAATAATAATAATAATAATAATA
Organism: Loris lydekkerianus; assembly: GCA_963574355.1. NCBI lineage: Eukaryota > Metazoa > Chordata > Mammalia > Primates > Lorisidae > Loris > Loris lydekkerianus. The sequence goes on along the minus strand of CAUYPK010129145.1, from coordinate 1,689 downwards.
TCATCCCTATAAATATTCCAACTTTTTTGCAGATAAAAAAACCCTAAAATTCATATGGAACCTTAAGGGAAACTGAGGAGTCAAAACTATCTTAAAAAGGAAAGTTGGAAATCTCATATTTTCTGATATTAAAACTTACTACAAAGTCACAGTAATCAAAACAGTGCTACTGGCTTAATGATAGACATATAGACCAAAAGAAGAGATTAAAGGTCCCTAAAATAAACCCTAATATATACAATCAAAAGATTTGGACAAGGGTTCTTAAGCCAGTCAATGGGAATAGAACAGTTATTTTTAATTTTTTTTTTTTTTAGCAAATGGCAATAGAATGAATTTGGACCCTTTATACCACATAAAAAAAGTAGCCTCAAAATAGATCAAATAATTAAATGCAAAAGCTAAAACTGCAATGTCTTAGGAGAAAACATAAAGGAAAAGCTTCATGATGTTGGATTTAGCAATTACCATATATACTCGGGTCATACAGGTTATTTGATTTTGTGCGCATGCACCTAATCAAATGCACATAGTCTCCAGTCGTCTTCTGCCATCTGCTTGTGGGGGCGGTGCTTCAGCTCAGTCCACAAGTCGCAGCTGAGCTGAAGAGGTAGGTGGTTGAACTGAACTGTATTCCACTGAACTATTTAACCCGCACAATTTAATGGCACATTTAATTAAGTGAAAACCCCATTTAAGGCAGTAAAGTCTTGTAAATAAATGTTTATAAGTTCTGAATCCTTATAATCAGGGGTTTTGGAGTATAAGGATTCAGGATTTTTAACCATTTACATGTTTAGCTAATGGAACTAAGCTGAGACCTGCCATTATTTTTAAAAGGAAGACTTTGCCTAAAAAAGGTCAAACTCCCACCAGGAATTACAGTGCGGGTACATGAAAAAGGCTGGATGGATGTGGACGGAACAAAAAAATGGCTGGAAGAAATTTGGAACGCACGACCAGGATCAGCCTTGAAGTAAAAACCATCGCTGCTGGTTTGGGATATATTCAGAGCTCACACATCTGATGACATAAAAAAACTGGCAAAGTCATCTCAGGTTACTTTGGCGTTATTCCTGGTGGGCTTACATCTGTATTGCAGCCCCTAGATGTGTGTCTAAATAAACCCTTTAAAGACCATGTGTGAAAGATGTGGCATGAATAGATGTCATCTGGTCAAGCCCAACTGACAAAAGTCGGAAATCTAAAGAAGCCTGATATAGAACTGATAGCAAAGTGGGTTCGTGATGCATGAGAAGAGATTCCAGAGGAAATGGTGCAACGCGCCTTCAAGAAATGCGGCATTAGTAATGCGATGGATGGCAGTGAAGACTGCGCTTTGTATGAGACCAACAGCAGTGATGATGATATCTCCGAAGTCAGTGATGAGGACAATGTTTATGCTGATACCCTCACATCAGATACAGCTGAAGCTCTGTTTGGACATACAGATGATGATGATGAGGAATCCAGTTTTGAAGGATTTTAACCTTGGTGATTCAGCTTGATTACCTGTTAAGCTACGGTTTTCTGCACTTTATTTATAGTTTTAAAGTTGTTATTGCTAGTTTACAGTTTTTCTTTAGCAATAAATATTGAAAAGCATTTAACCTACTGATTCCTCAATTATTGTAATTGTTTTGGGTATATATTTTTATTTTTGAAATTTACCAGTGGCTGCTGCATTTT
>CAUYPK010129144.1:0-17216 GCA_963574355.1 Loris lydekkerianus | reverse complement strand
CTGAACCTCAGAGTCAAAGCATTCTATAATAGACATACTCTTATTTGACAATGTGAATGTTACTTTCTTTGCATTACTATTATTATTATTGCTTAATACTTCATTGCAGCAATCGTCTGATTTCTTTTCTGAATATATTTGTCTTTTTTTGTTCTTTGCAAGGTTTTTGTTTATGTTTCCTATCTTAAACATTGTTATTGTTGTTAAATTTTAAGTCTTTTTAATTTTGTGAAGGCAAAAAGTGGAAGCCTAATGAACACATGTATATGTGAAAATAAATAAATAAATAAATAAATAAAATTTAAAAAAAATATTGGCCAGGAAAGAATAGTGAAGAGGCCATAAAAGAGTACAAAAAAAAAAAAAAAAAAAAAAAAAGATTATTGAGAAGAGGCAGATAGACAATGAAGGGGCACCATATAGAAGGTCTTACAGATAATGGGAAGGATTTTGGCTTCTATCCTGGTTAAAGTGAAGGAACTCATTGATTGGAGAATTTGAACATGGGAGTGAGTTGATCCAACTTACATTTTATTTCATTTTTTATTGTTTCAGGTTCACTGATGGTATAGAACTAGATTACACTGTTTGCCTTTGTTAGACAAAGTCCCTTTCCAACTTATATTTTAACAGGACCACTCTGGCTGGTTGCCGTGTTAAGAATAAACCGAAGGTGGCTGGGGCAGAGCAGGGAGGTCCATCCACAGAGCAGTGGTGGGATGGGGCATGAGGTGGGGAAGGGTGTCAAGAGTCAGCGTAGGTCATAGCACAGCCCAGGATTTGCTGATGGAGTGAATATGAGGGGTGTGAGAGGTGCTGTGGAGGGTCCCAGAGGCACTCCCTGGAGGTAATGGGAGAAAAGGTGGCCATTCCCTGAGTCAGACAGGACTAGAGGAGGAGCAGGCCTTGAAGAACAGTCCCAGCAAGACGGGGACGGCTGGGCAAGCCCGGAGGGTGTGCCTCGATCGCCTGGACCTGGTGTCTCCTCTGCCTCTCTCTGGGGAAGCTCCTCTTCCCTGCTCACGTCTCTGGTCCTGTTCAGCAAGTCTGGGCCTCCCCAAAAGAGCTGAAGTCAAGACTTCCTTCTGTTCTATACATTTGATTTAATAAGGCAAGAAAAGTGGGCCTAATGAACATTTTAGCAACATTTTCAGTTATAAGAATGAAAATGGTTCCATTCATTTTAAGATTTCACAATGAGGTCAGATTTCACACACACACACACACACACACACACACACACACACACACACACACAAATAATTAGTAGGAGGACTCCCTGGTTTTTCATGGGAGAAATCAGGCATGGCCAGCCGCGAGCCAGACACGGTGGGCAGCCCCACGGGCACCGCCTGTCATGGTCATTGAGCCTCCTCATGGGGCTTTCACTGTTGCTGTTTGATTAACTACCTTCCATGAATGGTCTTTGGCTTATGGATGAGGAATGGAGGCTCAGAATGTTTAATATGCTCAAAAGTCATCCAGTTAGAAATAAACAGATGCAGAATTTTAATTTTCATATTTGGACTCCAAATTTGATCCCTTATTTTCCCCAAGGCCTCAGTCTCCCTATGGCCCTGGACAGCAATGAGGACTCACTTATTTCAAAGAAACGTGAACTAATTTGAAATTTTGAATAAAGGGATGAAAAATGTGACCCACCACATCTTCAGAAAGGGGCCACTGTGCTCCGTAGTGGGGGGACCACAAGACCCTAGGTGGGGAGTCCTGGCTCAGCCCTCCTTCTCGCCCAAGGCCTGTCCCCTCCTCAATCCCTTTCTCCTTCCTTTCTCTGTTCTCTCTGTGACAGGTGGATGTGAGAGAATTTATCCTGGATCATCTTTGAAGGTCTTGATTTTCACTTGTGCATTTTGACCCTGTATTTCCATTTTTTGATTATGGTAAAACACACATATAAATTTACCATCGCCTTAATTCTGCAAATTGCCTGGTTCACTCCTTCATTGTCATCATTCCCTGAGATCTTGAAGTCCCAGCTTTTGGGAAGACCCTGCACGCCGCCTCAGGAAGCATCCTGTCCTGTGGGGGAATCAGCAACCTTCAGGAGACGGGAGAGAGGCAGGTGCACCTTCCACCAAGGGTGCCATGAGGCCCAAGTTCTGCCAGACAGTTTCTGTAAAAGGGAGTTTACTCAAAAAGTACTGTGAATATTTCAAAACGATGAAGCTTTGAGATAACAAAAGGCAGATGTTGGCTTGTTTCATGAGAAATGGAATTAGAAAACAAGATGTTCATGGACCCTGCAAATATGATTCGAGACAGAAATACTAAATATACTACCATCTAATCCACTACAGAGCACTGGGGCAGAGAGTTAATATTTCTCCAAATGCACTCTAAAATAGCCACACACATGAAACCCAGACAACAAGGATAATTTGGAAGAAGGTGTCAGGGTGGCCACAGGTATGGAAGTTATCTTACACAGAGATCTCTCCTGCAGGAAACGGTCCAGGCTCCTTTCTGCCCTTTCTAACATTTCCCACAGAGGGTGCTGTTGTGGAACTATACTGGTTATGGGGTCTCAGGACCTGGGCTGGAGACTGTGCCCTGCCACTCCCCTACCAGCTGTTTATCCTGGAACCTTCCTGGGCAACCTTTCTAGGTCTCTTATGTCTTTATTTCCAAAACAAGGGAACTGGAAAACGATCACTAAAAATTCATCTGCAGGAACTCCATGGCTCTCACTTCTTCCCTGGCTACTGTATTTGCTTTTATTTATCTTGCTAAGATGTTTTCTCTTCTCTATGAAAGGAAAGGTGAAAGAAAACAGCAGTAAATTCCTTTGACTATGGAGTTTTGAAATGAGTGTCTCACATCAGGCACTTGGAATTTGCAGAACATTTTTATAAGAACAACTAGAAAACTCAGGCTGTCATCATGGCTGTCTTTGTCAGTGTGCGTTGCTGTCAAGGAACACCTGAGGCCGGGAAATTTATAGAGGAAAGAGATTTATTTGACTCACGGTCCTGCAGGCTGTACGAGAAGTATGGTGCCAGCATCTGCTTGGCTTCTAGCGGGGACCCAGGCAGAGAAGGGGAGCCGCAGGTGGAGACCACAAGGCCCCAGATAAGGCAGGAGGAGGTGGTCCCAGGCTCTCCCTAAAGCTCGTGGGCATTACAGGGTGAGGACTCAGTCTTAACCAGGAGAGAAGCCTGGGTCCTTCATGGGGGAATCCACCCCATGACCCACACCCCTCACACCAAGTCCCACCTCCAACACTAGGGATCAAGTTTCAACATGAGGTTTCGAGGAGCCAGGCCAGCTGGGGTGTATTTCATTCAGAAGGATAATTTTCAAAAATTATTGTATTAAACTGCCAATTTGCACATGTATAGATACAAGTAGTTTAGCTAGGGTCGCAGTTAGAAAATTACATGAATTGGTACCAAATTTACATCTTTCTTTGTCTATCTGGGACTTGGAGATCATGCTGGCTAAGAGACATCACAATTGACCTCCGTATTTTGGAAGCTGCTGCATCATACTCCGTCCTTCTAGAAGCTGATATTTCCAGGTGCCGCCTCCTTCCGTCACTGACCAGACAATCCCAGGTGACAGCCACCACTTTCCTCCAGTAAAATTGGAAATGAACTGCAGTTGGCGGGAGCAGTGGGCCAGGTGGGCACCGCCTTCCTTTACTTCACCATCACCCCAAGGGAAGGAGAGAAAATTCACAAGGCACGTTGTGTTATTTACTTGCTTGAGAACTTCCTTCTGCCGTTCCCACCATCACCATATGGTTTATGTTTTCCTTCTGAATTGGTGCTTTCACAGGACAAGCTTGCCTTTGTTGAGAGGCAGCCACAGGTGCTGTGTGAGGGAGAAAGCTCGAGAGAGCATGGAAGAAAATATGCATGTGTATGAGGACGTGCAGGGCAGAACGAGAGCTCTGTGTGTGCAGGTGTGTGTGCTCTCCGCAGCACGAGGACCCTGCGTGCCAGGGAAGTCCTCAGGAGAACAGATTCACAGCATAGTTAGAGACCCTGGCTGAGAAATCCATGCACCATGTGTGATTGCACCCCTCCCGTGGAGACTCTGCAAAGTCACGTTTGATTCCTATGATAGACAAAGCAAGTACATGTCAGCAAAGGAGATTATTTTTTTAATCCAATCATCTTATTATTGGTGTATGCCTCAGTGATGTATTTTTCTTAATAGATTAAGTTTTTTTGATTATGGTAAAATACACATATAAATTTACTGTTATAACTATTTTAAAGTGTGTCAGCCAGGGGACTTAAGTATATTCACAATATTGTACAACCGTCACCGCTATCAAGTTCCAGAAGGTCTTCATCACCCCACAGGGTGCACATTCTCATTAAGTAGCCGTTCTCCAATCGCCAGCTTCCCTTGCTCATCTGTTTTTTGTTTGTGTGGATTTCAACAAAGGAGTTTTGAACAAATGGTATAATGAGGCCCACAGATGACAGTCGGTCACCAGTACCCACCTAGTGTCACTCTTCTTCCTCACCTGTGTGTGAGACACTGTGTGGTGTGAGACCAGGCAGACTTCAGTTTGACATTCAGCTTGCCATTCTACAGAGTGGGGATGCTGGGTGATGTACCGTATACACTCGAGTATAAGCCGAGTTTTTGTGCCGAAAATTTGTGCCGAAAAACCCAAACTCGGCTTATACTCGGGTCATGCAGGTTATTTGATTCGGTGCGCTTAGCTTAACAGGTAATCAAGCTAAATCACAAAGGTTAAAATCCTTCAAAACTGGATTCCTCCTCCTCATCATCTGTATGTCCAAACAGAGCTTCTGCTGTATCTGATGTGAGGGTATCAGCATTTAACCTACTGATTCCTCAATTATTGTAATGTTTGGGGTATATATTTTTATTTTTGATATTTACCAGTGGCTGCTGCATTTTCCACCTCGGCTTATACTCGAGTCACTAAGTTTTCCCAGTTTTTAAGGTAAAATTAAGGGGTTATACTCAAGTATATATGGTAGGTTAAACAAGCAACTGTTGCACGTATTCTCCCTGCCAGCGACTTACTTAGGAAGCAAAAGGGAAGCTGGGAAGCAAAAGGATGTATGACACAGTGGTCTCTTCCCTCCAGTCCATCGATTTTAATGTGAGAAATACATAAGTTAGAACAAGTTACGTAACATACTTAACATCATAGTCACGCGCCATGTGAGAACAGTGTGAGAAACAATTAACGTTTTCCTTGAGGAAGCAGAAAGATTTCAAGGAGATGAAACTTGGGATGACTTCTTTCTAGATCAAAATATACTCAATCTTTGTCCCAAGATCTTATTCTTAAATGTAGGAGAATTTTTAATTTGATCCCTGATAAGATATTAATGGTTAATACTGTCTTAATATGCCTCTTCTCACAAAAGTATTTTGGTTTAAAAAGAGCTTCTGGGCCAAAAATATGCTTACTCGCCAATATAAATTTGTCTTTCATATTTTCATTTTAGGCAATAGCCAGGGAATCTTGGTTTTGAAGATGCCAGGAGATAGCTCGGTGCCCATAGCTCAGTGAGTAGGGTGCCAGCCACATACACCGAAGGTGGTGGGTTCAAGCCTCTCCAGGGCCTGCTAAACAACGACAACTGCACCCAAAAAATAGGGCATTGTGGTGGGCACCTGTAGTTCCAGCTACTCAGGAGGCTGAGGCAAGAGAATCTCTTAAGCCCAAGAGTTTGAGATTGCTGTGAGCTGTGACACCACAGCACTCTACCCAGGGTGACATGGTGAGACTCTGTCTCAAAAAAAAGATGCCAGGAGACTTGTAAAGAAGGTAAAGGAGACTACTCTGATTATTTTAAGAGATCCATTTGTACCATCAACAAAAACAATAGAGAATCATTCCAGAAATTTGGCTTCCGGCCTTCGCACCCACCTACCTCTCACTGCCAACTGGCTGGGTTAGTAATATGTCACCAACTTTGCCTAGATGTATAGAGGAGCTCTCAACTCATTTGGACTTTTGTATGAAAGTAGTAATTCACACCTTTCAGATGGAGAGAGCAAATGGCATAAGTTAAAGAGCTTTTATTTTATTTTTTTTTCCCAAAGTCATTTTATTTTTTTTAATTATTAAATCATAGCTGTGTACATTAATGCACTCATGGGGTACAATGTGCTGATTTTATATAAAATTTGAAATATTTTCATCAATACTGGTTAACATAGCCTTCGTGGCATTTTCTTAGCCATTGTGTTAAGACATTTATATTCTACATTTACTAAGTTTCACAGGTACCCTTGTAAGATGCACCGTAGGTGTAATCCCACCAATCACCCTCCCTCCACCCATCCTCCCCTCTCTCTCTCTTCCCTCTCCCCCTTCCCCATATTCTTGGGCTATAATTGGGTTATAGCTTTCATATGAAAGCCATAAATTAGTTTCATAGTAGGGCTGAGTACATTGGAGCTTTTGTTTTCTATATTTTACTGGTCTCAAAAAAACCCCATAAATTTATTTTATGTCTGTATCTCTAAATTTGAGTCTTCTCCAAGATGACACACAACAAGAAAATTCAAAACTAATCATGACCCCAAACCATTCCTTTCTCCTTTGCCATGTAAATTCTACTAGCTGTTGGTAACGGATATTTTGATGCTCTGGGAATTTGTGCCAAGTTAATAAATATTTCTAGTCATGTCTCTCTTTTTCACTGGGTGAGCACCAGCCTAGTCAAACTCAGTGTTATCTAAACGCAGTCTTTCTTAGAATTTCCATTTCCAGAATGAGAAGGACATGGTATTTTGATTGGCATACTCTTAGTTGAATTATATATATATATTTTTTATTTATATGAAAATAAATAATATATATTATGTATAAAGAAGCTCTAGCTTATAAAAAAGACAAAAGCAAACCGTGGTGTTTATAATATTAATAGAGTAGTTAAATGAGAAAATAATGTCAAAAAAATAATTGAGTTCTCTTTTGATGCTTTTCAATTTGGCTAATCCTCCTAATAGTTCATTGAGTAGACATGTGTAGAGGGATGTACAGGTGTGTAGCTAGCGATTAAAAGGTGACATTGAAACGCCAAGGACAGTCAGTTGGTAAAATCCACACATGGCTCAGAATACAGCATTGTATTCAGAGGGACCTCAGACGCCATTCAGCTCAACCATTTCCTTGGAAAGAAAACTTCTTTTACTTTTTCTCCTGCCTCAGTGTCCCTTAGGACAGATTGGGGACAAGCCTGGGCCTTTTGTTTCCCAGTCCATCGAGCTTTCCAATGCCCTCTCTTATTTTCCTGAAAACCCCGATGAACATGTAACAATAACTTTCATGTTGTGTATTCCCAACCACTTTTGCAAATCCTGCCATTGCTTTCTGTTGCCTGGTAGACTCCTGTGTTCCAAAGCCTTTGTTTAATGGGCTGGTTAACCTTCTGCTGTTATTCTCAACTTGCTTAAATTTATGCCACATTTTCAAAGGACAGAATTAAAGCTCGACTAGAGGACACTCATTTCTTGGAGGCATTTTCTCTAACTGTCTCATTTGTGGCTCACTTACTGGCCCTTGTCACCTGGCCTTTGCCGGAATGTCACCCAGGTGCTCATTCTATTCACGTTCCAGGAAGAGCTTGGGAGCCCAGTGCTCCTCTGGGTTGCTAATGGCCCCTCCTTAGAAGCCCGTTATTAGTGATCTTACCTTGCTATTTATGGCTTCCCAATAATACTGATAAAACTATCCCTGAAAACTCATTAACTCGCTTTTTTTTTTCCTTGTAACTTTGGACTTCTTTTAATGGGTAATTGGGAGTTCCGGGTAAATTAATCTTTCACTTGACTGCTTTATGGTGAAAGCATAAATGAAGCAGAAATGCTTTATTATTGAGCAAAATATTTATGATAGGAAGCAACCCCATTATTGAGAGATGGCTTGTCTCTAGGCAATTACACAAACACCACCAAAAGGGCAGCCTACTCAGAGCATTATAATCAACATGAAGCATGCTCTAGCTTGTGAGACGTTTTATATTATTTCTTGCCAAATGGTTTTCTTAACCCCACTTTACCAGCAAATATTCTAAGAATTAAAGCCCTAGCTCTCAGACTTTAAAGCATGCTAGAATCATCAGGAATCTTCACTTCCCAGACATTTCCACCTTGTAACTTTAATTAGAAATTCCTATTCAAGAAATCACTGTTACCTGAAACAAAATTAGCCTTCGTGCTTGTTGCTTAAACGGTCCAGATTCATTTAATGTTAATTAAATTAAGTGATAATAAAATTTAATGTTAATTAATTAAATGCTAATAAAATACTCACCCAAAGTATTGAGCTAAGACAAAACGGTTTTTAACGCCACAGACTTGCTTTAGAAATGAAATGCTTGCATTTTAGAAGTCAGTTTTCTGGGACAGTGCCTGTGGCTCAAAGGAATAGGGTGCTGGCCCCATATGCTGGAGGTGGCAGGTTCAAACCCAGCCCTGGCCAAAAGCTGCAAAAAAAAAAAAAAAGAAAGAAAGAAAGAAAAATGTCAATATGCTGAACCAGAAAAAACTGAGTCTTTCAATAAACTCATAAAAAATGAGTTTTTTAACTTCCTTAGTTTTGGTTTCTATTTTCTATTTTCTCTCAAGCACACAGGAGAACACAGGCATGGTCTCTGTCAGGGTGACCGTGCATCACGCACCTCTCACTTTCAGATGGAATTCTGGAGCTTGACCACCGGGAGCACAGACTTCTGCTCAGTTAAGTCACACAAATGAATTAGGAACCAAATGAATCAGCATCAGCTATCATCATAAAGGAAGAATGCTAATGGTACAATCCTCTCAGATTTCATCTGAAGCGATTATTTGTCCAAATACATTGTTCCCTAATCTTAATTACTCTCAGTTGAACTACAGTCATATCAGTTGACAACCCAAAATAAGGAACAGCATCGAAGGTCATATGCAGGGGGAGGTTTTTTTAAGCCAAAGTTTGAGGAGGTGCTTGGAGGTAAAAAAAAAAAAAAAAAAAAAGTTAATTAATTAAATTAAATTAAAATTTAAAAAAATCTATCACTGTTTCTCTGAAGGGGAATTTGTAATTTCAGTATTTACAGGGAAGGCTTACAGAAACAAAGCAGGGTAAGGTATCACATTCTTATGAGGCCCAGGAAACCCTCCTTTTACATAAGCAAAGGTTGAAATGAGGAAGCATCAATTATGTAGGTGTCTCTGGGAAGGTGGAATAACGTTTGATCTTGCTTTGTATCTGTTTTGCACCTAGGAAGATAAACTTGTAGTCAATATTTATTAGTGTGGAATTGAAAAAAATTATTTTCTTTTTTTGAGACAGTGTTTCATTCAGTCCCCCAGGCTAAAGTGTCATGGCATCAGCCTCACTCACAGCAACCTCAAACTCCTAGGTCCAAGCAATCCTACTGCCTCAGCCTCCTAAGTAGCTACGACTACAGATGTTCACCACAATGTCCAGCTAAATATTTTCTGTTTTGAGAAATGGGTCTCAATCTTGCTCAGGCTGATCTCAAACTCCTGAGCTCAAGGGACCCTCCCGCTTTGGCCTCCCAGAGTGCCAGGCCTGAACAAAATTTAGTTTGGGGAGCTAGGCTTAGCCTGCACACTCATAGTTGCAATTTGCATGTGCTGGTCTGCAGTAGGCCAGCATGAAATTTCCTTATAATTCATATCTGTGGGGACAGTGCTTTGTAGAGGCTGAAGGCCTTTTACCTTTCCTTGAGGATCTGGCAGACTCCTAATATTAGAAACAGCTATTCATTTGTAAGGGGGGTTTTGGGTGACTCTGCCTCTAGGGTTGACCTTCCCTTTTGCATAAAGAGTTGGGGGGGCAGTGTCTTGAGAGTTTTATTTTTCTTAACACAGTATTCATCCATGACTGTCTCTGGATCCTTAAATTACTGCTTTAAGACTTATTTGCTGGCAGGGTCAGGATGTATAGGAATTAATGGCTTGACATTTGTTACATTTCAAGAGTGAGGTCCTTAATATTTGATTTGACAGTACAACGTTCAGACATTTCACGTGACTTAATTTTATATGTTTAGAAAGTATGTTTATAAAGAACAATATGTAGAGGCATGCTGTCAGGATAAACAAAGTGTGTTTGTGGGAAACAAGTTGTAGATTCATTTGTAACGGAGCCAGACTCTAATTTTTTGAAAAGGAATCACATCCTAGACCCCCCTCTTGCATTTTTACTTTTTGTAAAGGAGAAGAACACAGCAAGCTGCATCCCTTAAGGGATTCACTGAGCAAAGCCAAGACTAAAAAGTATAATTTATGGGCTTAACATCAGTGATCGACAAAGACCGGAGTGGAAGTTGTCAGGCACCAGCCACATGAGTGAGTCCGACGTTCCGCACAGTGGACGTGGAGAGAATTGGAGAGACATAGGCAGGAACTATGACAGCCGACTCCCAGAGCCCTGTCTTTTGCAGCCACAAAACCCTCCTTGCTCTAAAGGGACCTGACACTTCTATTGAAATCCTGGAGTTCTTTGCAGCACCAGAGCTTCCTCACTAGTTGTCTTTTCCTTTTCATTAGTTCTGTGATCTAAATACTGCCAGTGTCTTACCCTAACAAATCAGGAGGAACCTGTGAACTCTGAGCCGTGTTAACGTGACACACAGGTTTGCTCTTCACTCCTGCCTTGAAAGCAGCTCTGCTAAGGAACATTCTACACAGTCTCTTGACTTCTGATAAAATGTACAAAGAAAAGTGCCAACTTAAAGTGTACTTTATTTTCCAAAATATTTTTCCTTGACATCTAGTTAAGAAAGGAAGGTCCTTGATTGATCGTGTGGTGCATTTTCCTGTCCCAGACTCAGCTGACAACCAATCTAATTCTTTCAAAAAATAACTGCAAAATGCAGCTCCAGAAACTTCTTAGTAACATTGTCAATGTGAGCTCATTCACTGATAAGTTCCTTAATCCCAACGTAGGTCTCCACTGTAATAATTCTACCTAAATTATTACTTTTAATACAATTAGTGAACATGTAGTCATTGCAGATTATTTTTGTCAACATGTAAATGACTTGAAAGAAAACTAAATGCTCGTTATCCACTTAAATACTTTTTAATGAAATGGCCTTTATTATATTACTTTCATAAATGCAGATTGGTCAATTCTCCTTGACACATTACTGGTCATTTTCAGTGATAATTATAACATACAGTGTCTTCTCTTATGATAATGAATCCCTTTGAAGCTCAGCTGATCCCCAAAGGAAGATCACAAACATCCTAGATCTCACTGATGGTGGTACTATTATACACTATCTAATGGTGTCACTAATCGCAAGATATTATTCTTATCCTTAAGGTGAACAGTACATATATTATAGGGAAAATTTCGTCCCCACCCCCATAAAAGATAGACCTAAGTCCTAATTCCCTGTACTTAAAAATGTAACCTTGTTTGGGGAAAAGGGTTATTTCAGGGAATTGAAGGGAATGCAGTTAAGATGAGGTCATGCTGGACTAGGGTTCGTATATGAACATCACCATGTGAAGACGCAGAGACACAAGAAGAACACCATGTGAGGACGAAGGCAGAGATTCAAGATATACAACCGCAGGCCAAAGGTGGCCAGGGATGGACAGCCACTACCAGAGGCTAGAAAACTTGCCTCTCCCTGATGGCTGTTGCCAGGTGACTATTGCAGAAATTAAACTTTCATCACTTGTCACTCAACTAGTCAAAACCTCCAGGTGCCTGGTAAACACTGAATTCATGGTGCCATCCAAGATTCCCCCTAAAAAACCACCTAATCCCTGTTTCCCGAGTGGTAGAGACATTGCAGGTGGACTGCAGGAAGTTCCCACGTTGCTCACTTTCTACCCCCAGCATATGTGATCACCCTATTCCAGTGTTCCAGAACCCCTGTGCATCTCTGCCTGCCAAAATCCTGTAATTCCTTCATGGCCAATCTAATGCCTTGCTCCGTGGATGAACGCTGTAATGGATTCTTTCCTCAGGACCAGATACCTCTACCTCTCATACATAAATAGCTCTTTCACAGCCCAAGCAGGGTTTTCCATGGTATTTTGCCTTCAGCCCGAGCCGGGTTTTCTACAGTATGTTGCCTTCATGGGTGGGCATTCATGTCGTTGGCATTTTACCTTGGAAACTCTAAGCTGTGTAAAGGTGAAAGTGTCTTACTCATGTCTGATTTCTTACAGCCCACTGCCACGTTCATGTAGCCACATTAAAATGTACTATTCACAATAAAATTATGTTAAATTGGCCCTGTAAGCTAAGATACGTGATATAGAAACTCACAAAGGAGAATTTGGAGTCAGAGCAAAAATTTAATGTCATGCAGAAATCTTCATAAAAAAACTTTTAAGTTTCCGTAAAGAATGACTGCTTACAGAGTTTGTGTCACGTCTGTCCAAATTTACCAGACCCAGCCCCTCACTCTATTATTTACCTGCCAATTTCCTACCTCTTTAAAGTTCTCTACTGCCAAGCGTAAAGACAGTCAATGATTTAGTGAAGGAAATGCTCTCTGCACAGCATGAAATGCCGTGAATATCACTCCAAGAGACACGACTACATCTAGGCACATACTTTTTGTTTCTTAGAGGTCATCCTAATATGTGCCAGATTATGTACAAGTATTTTAAAAAGTGTATTAAATCAGTCAGTGCCTGTGGCTCAAAGGAGTAGGGCGCTGGCCCCACATACTGGAGGTGGCAGGTTCAAATCCAGCCCCGGCCAAAAACTGAAAAAAAAAAGTATATTAAATCATTTATCAAGAGGGGAAAAAATAGAAAGAGTACAGGAGCTAACAATAGTTTGCAACAGATGCCTTAAAGCTCTTACTTAATCTTCAAAATTATTCTGTGATTTTATCTTCACCGGAAGACTAAAAATTCAGCAAGATAAACTCCCTAACCAGGATTAGCGAACTTATTGCACCTGGGTGTGATTTTTAGGTCCGTGTTCTTAATGACGTAACGTACCACTTCCCAGAAAGTAAGAAAGTATAAACAGGCAGGCATGATAGTCATGGCCGCTGAAACAAGAACCTAAGTTCTGATGCTCACCAGAGAAGCGGAGATTAAATAGACAAGGAACATATGAACTACAGAACTTACTGTTTGTTTGGTTGGACACATTGCATTCATTTTTGGGCTTGGTATTCGGAAGATGGTTAACTTCATCCATTCCTATTTTCATAGATGGGATTTTAAAGTTCAGTTTTCTGGTATAATTTCACAAGACTAAAATTAGTCTTGTAGTATTACCATGTAGATGTGGAAAGTTATCAGCTGGTAAGACAACTTAGCCTTAAACCCGAAAGTAATCATAGCAGAATTATTGTTTAAAATGTGGTCTTTGACTTTTTTATATTTGTATTAAAATTTTGAACTTGGTGTATGAGTAAGGTTCTAGTGAAGCGAAACAGTTTACACTCATTTAATACTAAAATGTATCATAATAATTTTTTCTCATTACTCATGGTTTGTTGGTTCTGTTCTGTTATACTTAGTTTTTGTTAAAAAAAATTAAATCAGGACTTGTAACTGTTCTCTGCTAGAAGAATTTTTATTAGATTTTAGAAAGATTCTAAAACAGAATAGTGAAATTCCACAGCACCCCAAAATAATATGTAGAATAAATTGTTTTATAGAAAATTAAGAATTTCTGTCTACTTAAATCATGGAAAGCATATCTCTTATATAATATTTAAATTGGTTTACAGCTTAATTTAGTATTTTTGTTTACTTCTAGTAAATTTAAGGGGATCTGAGGATCAATCATTTTTCCTCTCACGGCACTTTCAGTCTTGGATTTCAGCTGAACTGTGTCTCAAAAGGAGTCTGACATCTCCATCTGGTGTCCTAGTCACAACATTTCCCAGCAATACTTTGTTCAAGAGGCTCGAATTTTGTATTGTTTCAAAATTCCTAGTTTTTTAAATTAAGCCTCAACCATATTTTTTTAAAAGTTTATTTCGTATGCAGAAGTGAATAGTATTTAGAATGATCAGTCTCATTTGTTCCTACAAGTCACTACTAATCATGAATTCATTCTACAGCCAGTGGAAACACAACGCTCCTAATTCTCTGAAGTGAAAAAAAAAAAAAAGACTTGCTTTCAAATTTTTAAAAATGATACTTTTAAAAATATGTTACAGTGATGCCTGCACTGCTCTTCAAAATTCTATTTTATCAGCCTATGATTAAGTATTTATTAAGGAACAAGATCAAAAGCTTACTTAAACCAAAGATAAGTTATCCCTTTTTATTTTTCACAATTTACCAAATTAACTTCTTTATCATAGGCATATTCTTTATGTTAGATTATTTTGGCCAATTTTCTTTTTTACCAATCAATACTGATTGATGTTTATTCAACATGGATAAATTGGGATTATGTACTTTTTCCTAATATTTTTAAAATACTCATGAAATATGCAACTATATAATTTTTGTGTCATTTATTACTTAATTCATGATGGACTTTCTTTAAATCATTAAACAACTTCTCTCTCCATTTTATATTCCAAAATCACTGCTCTATGCTGGCTCCATCTCTGCTCCCAAACCAAGTGATCTCTTCAAAATGTGACCTGGGATTCACATTTTTTTTTTTAAGTGATAAGTTAATAAATGCTATGTTTGAACAGAATCCTTTACTTGCGCGGTGCCTGTGGCTCAAAGGAGTAGGGTGCCAGCCCCATATACTGGAGGTAGTGGGTTCAAACCTAGCCCCAGCCAAAAACTGCAAAAAAAAAAAAAATCCTTCTTTATTTTGCTCAATCCAGCCGTCTAACTAGAACCAGAATCCCATCTCACTGCACATGTGATTGAAGTTAATGTTGAAGAGTTCAAATGAGGTTTCTGTTGCTGTGTTGATGTTACGAAGACTTTTAATTTTTGCTTAATATATCTTATATTTGAGATGTCTTAGCATCAGTTCAAGAGATTTGGGGTGTGTATCAACTATGATTAATTCTCCATCACTGTCCCGTATGAGAACATCTCCATCATTGTTAATTTATCCTATGTTTTCAATATCACATAGATTGTATATTTGCACCTTATTATATGTTTTTCACTCATTCTTTTGATTCATGTGAATCACTGTACAGCCATTATTCCTCGACTAGTAAAACTCTCACTTTGGGGAGAAAAAAAGTAAAAACATTCTTAATTTAAAAAATTTTTCACAATGACTATATAGCAATGTAACCAAAAAGAAAATGTCCCCTTGCTTTTCAGAGGCGAGCTGCTGATAATTTGAGGAGACATCATCAATATCAAGTAAGTTCTCCTTATATTGTATCTTTATATTTACATTAAAGTAAAATAAAGACCCCCTTCAAAACTGACTGACTCAGCAGATAAGTCATGTTGATGCTTTGACTATCAATACTGTGTTCTAAAATGTCCCAGGAAGTTATGAGGAACCTGGTGAAGCGCTACGTGGCTGCAATGATTAGAGATGCTAAAACTGAAGAAGGCCTGACCGAAGAGAACTTCAAGGTAACTTTTTTCATCGTCATCGTAATGACAGGCAGATTCTACAGAAGGTGGAACCAAATACAGCACATTAAAAGTCAGAAATGGATGATTTTGTACATTTCTGACTTTCAATGTGCTGTATTTCTGCGTGAACATTTTACCTGTAGGGTTATCCTTAATGCAAATTTGAGATGTTTGCAAAATTAACACTAGTTAATGTCATAGAAGCCTTTTAGACAAAAATCAGCAATGGAAACTCAGCCAAGTGTTCTAGGAAGCCTGCACCTTGTAATTTTAAAATTAAGACCTGTTGAATTATAAAAACAAACAAGAAATAGTAAGTGGTGAAATTTCTTCTCAAGATCATTTTCAAACATACCGAGAAAATCCTGGTACCTCATGGCCTTCTGACTCACTGATCCCAGGAACACAATACAGGGTAAGCTTTAATTTTGGAACATTTAGATTAATTTCTAAATCAAAGACATTTAGTACCCATCACACTAACAAAAATGTGTATTCTCCTACACTTTGGTAGCAGGGAATTTAAAGTTTTAGTTTAATTGTAACTCATACTTAGGAACTTTTTTTTTTTTGCCATTTTTGGCCTGGGCTGGGTTTGAAACCACCACCTCTGGCTAATTCCCTACCCCTTTGAGCCACAGGTGTCACCCCATGCTTAGGAACTTTTTCCTTGAGTTTTTAAAAATTCTGTAAGAGGAAATAGGTACAATGAAATACAATATGCTTGAATCAAGTGTTTAAAATGCTTTTTGTATTTAGCATGGGTACTTAGAGATTTTGAAAGAATGATTCAAATCATTAAGATCTTACAGAAAAAAACCCCCACACATTTTCTTTAAAAATGTATAGGAGGCCTTTAATAGATATAAAAAGAAGCAAGTTTGAGCAAAAGAATGACGTAGAAGTCAGGTAAGAAGACAAATTGCAAAACTAAAAGGACAAATTAAAAATTGGGTGTCAAGATATTCAGCCACAAAATTTAAATTTTGAAGTTAATTCATTTAGGAGACAAAAACACTGCAGTAAGGAGGCCACTAAGAAGGCCACCATCAGGTTAAGAGTGGGGATACAGTTACCCAACAAAACAAGGAAAAGGATGGATGAATCTAGGAAATGTCTCACCTGAACCAAGTCATAGGATGCAGAGGCTGACCCAGATGTTAGGGTGATGGTCACCTTTATTGAACATAAATTGGTAATTAAAATTGAAATTGAAAGTTAACTGACAACTCTTAGGTAGACTCCACTTTAAGTATTTTGTTTTAGATATTCCTTTGGACAAAAGAATCTTATAAAATACATTCCTGAGAATGAATACTTACAGCAAGTACTTAAAACTATATTCCCAAAGAAACCCAATGTACCCAACTATACACTGGTGGAAAAGATAACGCTTCCTATTTCTTTTCCCATTAACCTTAGGAAATATCCTTGCGGCTGTAAAATTCCAATAGGGAAATTAGCAGACATCAAAGTAACACCAAGTGGCAAATGTTTAAAATGGGAATTCTAAGTAGAACCCCAGCGCAGTAGAATGCTAACCCACACATGGAATGAGAAAATGATGTCCCCTCAGTTCAAGTCAGTACTTTTTTTTTTTTTTTTTTTTTTTTTTTATTAAATCATAGCTGTGTACATTGATATGATCATGGGGCATCATATACTAGCTTCATAAACCATTTGACACATTTTCATCCCAATATTCAACATAGCCTTTCTGGCATTTTCCC